>JACXGM010018583.1:0-18929 GCA_016801145.1 Umbra pygmaea | reverse complement strand
TTGATACTATGAACACTTACTGTTGATACTATGAACTGTACTGTTACTGTTATTACTGTTACTGTTGATACTCTGAACTGTTACTGTTACTGTTATTACTGTTACTGTTGATACTATGAACACTTACTGTTGATACTATGAACTGTTACTGTTCATACTATGAACTGTTACTGTTACTGTTATTACTGTTACTGTTGATACTATGAACTATTACTGTTACTGTTATTACTGTTACTGTTGATACTATGAACTGTTACTCTTATTACTGTTACTGTTGATACTATGAACTGTTGCTGTTACTGTTATTACTGTTACTGTTGATACTATGAACACTTACTGTTGATACTATGAACACTTACTGTTGATACTATGAACACTTACTGTTGATACTATGAACACTTACTGTTGATACTATGAACTGTTACTGTTACTGTTATTACTGTTACTGTTGATACTATGAACACATACTGTTGATACTATGAACACTTACTGTTGATACTATGAACACTTACTGTTGATATTATGAACACTTACTGTTGATATTATGAACACCTACTGTTAATACTATGAACACTTACTGTTGATACTATGAACACTTACTATTGATAATATGAAAACTTACTGTTGATACTATGAACACTTACTGTTGATACTATGAACACTTACTGTTGATATTATGAACACCTACTGTTAATACTATGAACACTTACTGTTGATACTATGAACACTTACTATTGATACTATGAACACTTACTGTTGATACTATGAACTGTATGCTTCCAAGCAGCTGCATCCCTCTACCAAATCTCATCTTGAGGTACTGCCAAGGCAAAGACTCATTATTACATAACAACATATAGTCCTTCTGTGGCAGAAAGAAAAGTCTGCAGTTTTAAAGTTAATACATGCAATTTCCGTAATGTTGCCACGAGGAGGCGAGAATTTTTACATTTTGTGGCCACAGATGCTTATTGGCTAAAGCTGGCACTGCACACGCTTATTACAAGTTTATGTTTTGTATGAGCGTGGTATTTCTATGGAGAATGTCAATGTGCACATTTGATATTATAAGTTGAAATGGTAAAAAAACCTGATTGGTGCTGGAAATACCGAGCCGATAGAACACGGGCACAAACAGAAAAGCAGTCAGACAGGAGTTGATAGTTTGCCCAAGACACATGTAAAGGAATTTAAATCCATAGATGGAGGCCTCGGCTGGCACTCCCAGCACCTGGACAGCTGACATGAAGCTGGCGCACAGTGACAGTCCCACAGGGACAGCTGGCATGCTTCGGCTACCAATGAAGTAGTCTTCCACCTTGGTTTCACCTGTTCTTTTCTTCAGGGCCTGGAACAGCCCTATTCCCATGGAAACAAGCAGCATGGCAGCAAAGACAGCGTAGTCTGCTAGGACAAAGCTTGGTTGGGATCGTTCTGTGTTATGTTCTTCTTTCATTGCTTTGTTTTCTGAAGGTTGTGCTGTGTTGAATGGTTGACTCAGATGCTGCAGGTATTTCTTAAGACTGGATTGGGATAGCAAGAGTGTGTAATATGAGATAATATATATGTTTTACATTAAATATTAGCCTTATCCACATACAGTTCCTATCCAGGACTTCAAGAAAGTAGAGTGTTAATTTAAGTAAAATGCTGATTTAATTCAGTTTCATTTTACCTCAGAACCTTGCCCAATTCTTTGGACACCGTTCTATCAGCTAAATTAAAATCTTCTCAACTGTATTAATGTAAAATAATAATAATAATTTCCCTACATTTTCTACAATATAATCAAGATAATTACCTGTCTTTTTTATTTTATACAGCTGTCATTGCTCATCTTCAACAAGAGTGTCAATTGAGGTAACTGTTGCAGCAAATAAACCTGAACACACCAAGGTGGACTTCGCCCAGAGACAGCTACAGTAGGAATCGTCAGGCCAAGACTTGTGGCGTGGTCCAGGGCTCAGGTCCCCTTAACATTAAACAGGGTTCCAGAGACATTAGAGGGAACAAGAGGGATAACTCTACAGAGACATTAGAGGGAACAAGAGGGATAACTCTACAGAGACATTAGAGGGAACATGAGGGATAACTCTACAGAGACATTAGAGGGAACAAGAGGGATAACTCTACAGAGACATTAGAGGGAACAAGAGGGATAACTACATATAATTCAGATGTCTCTCATCTCATAAAAACAGGTCTCTTTCACATTTGATCCCAAGCTGCTCATTCTTTCTGATTACTCACTGTGATAACTTTAATCATTTTTAGGAGGTGTCACCAGACACAGGATTTTGGGATTTTTAGCCCCAGATATTTTGGGTGAACAGTAAAAACTGGTTTCACAGACACAGATTAAGCTCAGTTCCTGGTGAAAAATGTGGTCTTCATGTTGGTAGCAACTGGTTGAGTCATGCAGTGCTAGCTAACATACTGTACACAGCTATGAGCTATACTGTATTGGCCAGTTCAATAGCAATCTTGCATGCTGATTTTTGTCAAGATCTTGCTTTTTAGTTGGCTGAAAATGTAATTCATAACAGTAGTAATAATTGCACAATTGTACATTGTAGGAAATTGTTAAACATTTGGGGGTGGTTTTGTAGACAGATTAATCTTAGTCCTGGTAACAAGATTCAATCAAGGGGATTACAAAAAATTTGATTTTTTTTGTCCAGGAAAAGAAACCTGTATCTGCAATCCCATGTTAGGAAATTTATTTATTAGGCTATTTATTTCACACTCTGTGTACCTTTTCAACAATAAATATATAATTTTATATTAACATAAAACACAACAGAGAACTTTCCCACTTCCAGTCTGAAATTTAACATGAAAATATTGTTTATTTGTTTTATTTAAAAGAAGTATTAAATAATGGAAATGGAATTCTGACTGGATTTTACACGTTTTGTGTAATTAATAAAAACATTCTAGTCAAACCTTTTTTGTCAACTAATTATTTTTATTTCCTGATATCAAAACATTTTTTATTGTAAACCAGGTATACACATTTATCATCTTGATTTCTGGGAGAAATATAATCACTATGCAAATGCAATGTGAAAATTATTTACCGGTACTATGCAAAATTGGATTGCTACTGAAATATCCAGGTCCAAATTGAATTCTGAAACAAAAGCAGTATAGTAACATGTACTGTATAGGAACATGTACTGTATAGGAACATGTACTGTATACAAACATGTACTGTATACAAACATGTACTGTATATGAACATGTACTGTGTAGGAACCACTGTCACTTATGTTAATGTATCCTCCCTTACCTGTGTCTTCTTTAAACCTCAAATCCACAGACACCAAAAACCTTTAAGCCTCTGACCTTTTTCTTGTTCTTCTTCTACAGAGATTAAGTTGGCAAAACCTTAATAAGACACTTCCACGTTTGTAAAATGTCAAGTGAAGAGAAAGAATAACACCACATTTAATTTCAAGTGGCTAAGCAAACTTGGTCTGTTACATTGCGTAAAAGGGTCTGCAAGTGTGGAACGAGGTATTTGGGGAGGAGCAAGAACAAACAGGCCAGGTGGATTACAAGGATTTATATTAAAGGATTTTTTCATCAAACTAATGGGAAAACATGTGTTCAACTATGATTTTTGTTTGGAATAATTACTGCGTTCTTTATTGTATATGTTTTGATTGAGCATATGAAATTCAATGTCACTTATCTACATTTATAATTTCTCATGATTTCTGGATTAACATTAATGCAGCATGTAATACATGGATACATTATTTAAATATTAATTGACATCTATAAACAGATTAATAGAAACTAATTTGATATCTTACAATGCAGAGATAGAAAAGGAACCACTTGGCAACGCAGCATTCACAAGATGTGTGTGTTACTCATGTCAGAAATCTGCCTTAAAGAGCTACAGAAATTTAAAGGAAAGTTTTTTGAACTGATAAACGCTAGGCGGCGATTACCCTTTTCATTGTTTCTGTTGTGTCTGCATGTTTCCTTACTGTCATCTAGTGGACATTTTGGTTTATTGTGTTCAGCTATGTTTTATTACATTAATACCTAATGGAAAGATAAGCTTAAAGGTACTATTTGTAGAATTTGTGCTGTAAAATTTTTTTTACTACCGATATCTTGTGACCAGTTTACAATCGCTGGAAAAATTGTCACATAATTTTGTTCTCAACAAATTACACAATGTACTGTAAAGATTTAGATTTTTAATATGTTTCAATTATCAAGACCTGATGTGTGATTTGAGTGTTCCCTTAATAATTTCAGCAATGGACCGGTAGTTTTTGCTGTTTTCACTCCCCAAATTCTACACATAGCACTTTTAATGATTTATGTGTGTATTTGAGGAAGGTACTTGTGTGAGTTTATAGAGACAGGGGAGTGGTTTGGGATTCACAAAGACACCTTCCTGCTAGGCTGGGCCATTTCCTGGGCCCCACCACTTCCTGATCGCCTTGTGCTTTCAATATGCAAAGAAATTGAGAAATTGAAAGCAAAACACCTGAATATGGAAATATTCAATACTTGATTGACATGTTTTTAGAAAAACATAACGTGTCAACGGTCCCTTTCTCTGCTTCAAATTCACCTTGCTAGCTTGACCCAGACTCTAAAGAGCTTTGCGTTGTTTTCATATTCTCAACATGCAGTATGTGATCCCATAATCAAAGAGCACCATTTGGTCCACAACTATAACCAAAGAAGCCACTCTAGTGTCTCATGCATTGTCATTATTTGAGATTACCTAACAAATCTTATGCATGTTCATCCATATCTATTAGCTGATGTGTTTGAAATGGTAAGCAGTTGAAACTAACAAAGTCTCTGGAACCTGGCTCATCAGCGGCTTTGAGGAGCTTGTGCCCCGACCCTCAGAGTAAACACAAGCCTGCACTTTACGCTCAACGTGAGCATTCACAATAACTTGGATTATGAGGAACATAACCCTTTCTAGCTAATACATGCAATGCCTCGAGGAGAAAAGCACATGGTTATTACTTCAAAAAGAAAATTATACATAAGGTAGCTTTTTTTAGGTTGGTTCTGACTGGTAAACAATTACAAAAAGAAACCACAGTACAGTTTGCACAGTATTGCTTCATGGAGAGTTATTTTAGATTTGACCAAATTCTATTTAAAAATGTTCTAATTATTTAATAAAATTATTATCAATACAATATTTTGCTACCATGTATTAAATCCTAACTCCTAAATCCTAATATTTTTTGTTGTCACCAACTAGATTAGACTATGTTTTAAAGAGATTGAAATGCAAACAGTATGAAGACATCAATCGAGATTAAAAGTGTTGCCAGGAAGTGTCTAAAACAGGAAACCATTTTGCTTTCCCCCTCCTACCATCATGAATCATAGAAGTAAAAGCTTCATCAACAAGAAACATTGAAGATATGGTCGCTTAAACAGAAAAAGGAACTTTGCTCTACACAATATATTTTAGGTAATTATGTAATTTAGCTTATTCTGTCAATTTCTGGTGAATACTGAACTTTTGATACATGACAATTTCTTTGATCCTGACAGTTGTGTGAGTTGACAAGATAACATTTATTTCCTATTTGATGTAATGTGACTAAATACTCGAAAGATATATTAAAATGTTTTGATTTGGATGTCAAAACTCAAAACTGTGTTGGAATTTTAGGTCTGTACATTTTTTTAAATCATTGTAGGGTTCCTATTCATACTTTTTTGTTATCATATATGATATGTTCACTATTTTAATTTCAAACACCTCAATGGGGTATTTGTGAAATTGGGTCAACAAAAAAGGTCATTTTGGCTGGTTCAGTTTGTTGACTGTAGAATGACTCATACAATAAGACAACACTATAATGTGACGTCATACTCTTCTTGTAAGATATATTTTAGGATACCCCTATATTTCCCCTTTTATGCCACTTGCAGTTTCTTTACAAGGCCAGGCTTACCTCGGCAAGCTTTGAATTCTGTGTTGCCAAGGTCTAGTCTGTATTATGTAAATCTCACACTGCAACATCTTGGTGCCATTTTCATTACAAAATCGCATGACTTACGTTTGGAGGAAACTATTTTGTAAAACTGAATTACATGAAATATGAACGTATGACAAGTACAATTACATTTAGCGGGAATTAGAATAAAAAGCAAATAATGTGAAATATAAACATATAAAGGACAGTGTAAATAGCGTAGATTTTGCTAGAGCGGGTTTTGGGGATAGTGGACGGGCATAAAAATTGCTGACTCTTATCCCGCTTATTGCTAATTCAAATTCAGATGGACACTTTTTCATGTGTTTTATTCTCCATTTTATCGCAATGCAAATGTGCTGCACATGTGTTTCTGTCGACAGACAATTGGTTTTCGTAATTTAACTCTAACCTTAATCCTAACCTTAACCTTAGTAATATCATGCCTAAACTTTATCGTTAGTACGTAATGCCTAACCTTAACCCTAACCTGAGCCATGAACATTTGAATATATTTTCCATTGCAGAATATATCGAATGTGCGGAATGTTAAAGGTACTTTATTTGTCATATACACATAACAAAATTCATTCTCTGTATTTAACCCATCCCTCAAGGGAGCAGTGGTGGCAGCCGTTTATAGCGCCCAGGGACCAACTCCAGATCTAAGCCAGTGCTTTTGTCAGGGACACTGACTGTAGAACCTAACCTGCATGTTTTTTGATGGTGGGGGAAACCGGAGCACACAGAGGAAACCCACGCCGACATGGGGAGAACATGCAAACTCCACACAGAAAGGCCCGGAAGATGGGGTTTGAACATAGATCCTTCTTGCTGTGAGGACACAGTGCTATCCACTAGGCCATCATGCCTGCCCATGATTTCGCACAATGAAACGTAATAAAAAGACTAATATAGGCTAATTGTGAAACGTGCAGCTGAAATATATATATATAAAAAATTAAATATGTTGGCATATAACGTAATTCATGTTTTCAAAATAGTTTCCTGAGAATGTAATTTGGTAGAATTTCCAAGATGTACAGTTGACCTGAAACATAAAAAACTCTAAATTTGTTGACATATAAAATAATTAATCTTTTCAAATTTCTGAGATGTACGGTTGGCCATTTTAGGCTACGTCTCAAAGTTTGTCCTGAAATATGTAGTATGCATAAATTCTAAGAAAACCTTTTGAACCCAACCCCCACAACCACACATACAGTGCCTTGCGAAAGTATTCGCCCCCCTTGAACTTTTCAACCTTTTGCCACATTTCAGGCTTCAAACATAAAGGTATGAAACTGTAATTTTTTTGTGAACAATCAACAACATGTGGGACACAATCAAGAAGTGGAACGAATTTTTTTGGATATTTCAAACTTTTTTGACAAATAAAAAACTGAAAAATTGGGTGTGCAAAGTTAATACTTTGTAGCGCCACCTTTTGCTGCGATTACAGCTGTAAGTTGCTTGGGGTATGTCTCTATCAGTTTTGCACATCGAGAGACTGACAATTTTGACCATTCCTCCTTGCAAAACAGCTCGAGCTCAGTGAGGTTGGATGGAGAGTGTTTGTGAACAGCAGTTATCAGTTCTGTCCACAGATTCTCAATTGGATTCAGGTCTGGACTTTGACTGGGCCATTCTAACACCTGGATATGTTTATTTGTGAACCATTCCATTGTAGATTTTGCTTTATGTTTTGGATCATTGTCTTGTTGGAAGACAAATCTCCGTCCCAGTCTCAGGTCTTTTGCAGACTCTTCCAGAATAGTCCTGTATTTGGCTCCATCCATCTTCCCATCAATTTTAGCCATCTTCCCTGTCCCTGCTGAAGAAAAGCAGGCCAAAACCATGATGCTGCCACCACCATGTTTGACAGTGGGGATGGTGTGTTCAGGGTGATGAGCTGTGTTGCTTTTACGCCAAACATAACGTTTTGCATTGTTGCCAAAAAGTTTGATTTTGGTATCATCTGACCAGAGCACCTTCTTCCACATGTTTGGTGTGTCTCCCAGGTGGCTTGTGGCAAACTTTAAACAACACTTTTTATGGATATCTTTCAGAAAGGGCTTTCTTCTTGCCACTCTTCCATAAAGGCCAGATTTGTGCAGTATACGACTGATTGTTGTCCTATGGACAGACTTGCCCACCTCAGCTGTAGATCTCTGCAGTTCATCCAGAGTAATTATGGGCCTCTTGGCTGCATCTCTTCTCCTTGTATAAGCTGAAAGTTTAGAGGGACGGCCGGGTCTTGGTAGATTTGCAGTGGTCTGATACTCCATTTCAATATTATCGTTTGCACAGTGCTCCTTAAAAGCTTGTTTAAATGTTTAAAGCTTGGGAAATCTTTCTGTATCCAAATCTGGCTTTGAACTTCTCCACAACAGTATCTCGGACCTGCCTGGTGTGTTCCTTGTTCTTCATGATGCTCTCTGTGCTTTCAATGGACATCTGAGACTATCACAGAGCAGGTGAATTTATACGGAGACTTGATTACACACAGGTGGATTCTATTTATCATCATTAGTCATTTAGGTCAACATTGGATCATTCAGAGATCCTCACTGAACTTATGGAGAGAGTTTGCTGCACTGAAAGTAAAGGGGCTTAATAATTTTGCTCGCCCAATTTGTCAGTTTTTTATTTGTTAAAAATGTTTGAAATATCCAATAAATTTCAATCCACTTCATGATTGTGTCCCACTTGTTGCTGCTTCTTCACAAAAAATTACAGTTTTATATCTTTATGTTTGAAGCCTGAAATGTGGCAAAAGGTCAAAATGTTTAAGGAGGGCTAATACTTACGCAAGGCACTGTAGACTTTAACATTAAAGAATATCTTGTTGGTGACAATATAAATAACAATTAAGTAATTTATTTAACTCAGGTGTGGTTTTCCTCATGGATCTCACTGACGAGGAGACAGCACCTCTAGTGGACAGGCAGAGAGGAGGCAGCCAAAGGTCTGGATCTGGCTCTGGCTTGCAAGTTCATCTTTACTTCCTCCCTGCCACAAAAGTAGGAACAACATTTAACATAATGTCTGGCCAAATTTCTGCTGAAAGGGTATGTGTCATAGCAGCAAAAACATGTGGTAAGATATGTGTTTTTACATATGTCAACAATGTTTTTACTGAATAATGTTAACCTATACAGTATATTTTTAAATATCATACGTACATAATGGAATTAAACAAAAATGCTTTATTAATGTTTACCCTGGATGGGAGAACGTTGTGAAGGTTCTTGACTACTTTTTGACTGTGTACACCCATAACCTTCCTTCAGATGTTTCCGTCTGTATTGAAACCAGTCACATGACATAGATGTTGAAATTGGCAAAAGACATTACCTAAAAAACCATGTATTTCTCTTTAGGTATCCTTCCAGTCTACCAAAGCCTATTTGCATTGGCATTTGAAGATCTCTCCAACTTTTACCCCCCAACACATGTTTTCAACACTGATGAAAACATTAGCGTTCACTACAGGGTCAGGTGAGAAAATAGTTATGGATTTTGTGTAAACTCTTGTTAAACTAAACAATTAAACTATTGTTAATTTGTTATTATTTTTTTTAAAAGGCTAATTTGTTTGACATAACTAATGGAATAAGGCTGAAATTGTGTCCAGGTGTGTCCAGGTGACACTGGAGAGGTCTTTTCTGTCAGGTCTCCTCTGAGGATCCTCGGCCCCACTTTGACATATCAAACCATTATTAATAAAAGTACTATTGATTATTGATATGAAATTCCATTCAATGTGTTCAATGCCATTAAGTTTTTTATGAGGGGAAAATAAATCTGTCTGATGGAAACAACAATAATACACATTTTTTAATACAAATATGAAGATCTTTTACCAAGCAAATGGAAATATATATAATAAACATTAAATATTTCGTTTTTCAATCAAACCCATTGATGGTATTGTGTCTCCTGGCACTTTGGATCACTGAAATCAATCTCAGACACCTGTGTTAATTAGTTTGCCAGGTGAGCCCGATTAAAGGAAAACTACTTAAGAAGGATATTCCACATTATTAAGCAGGCCACAGGTTTCAGGCAAAATTGGAAAGAATCTGCTGCAGAATATTTTCAAATAGTGCAATGCCTTGGACAAGGTATGAAAACATGAAATATTTCACAAAAACTAAAGCGTGATCTTCGTACTGTGAAGAGATTTGTGGCTGATTCAGAGCACAGATGGCTTTGTGCAGATAAAGGCATAATGAAGAAGGTTAATACCAGACAAATTCATCGGATTAAGAGAGCAGCTGCTTAAATGCCATTACAAAGCAGCAAACAGGTATTTGAAGCTGCTGGTGCCTCTGGAGTCCCGCGAAAGGTGTATATCTTCCAGAGGCTTGCAGTTGTGCATAAACCAACTATTCATCCACCCCTAACCAATGCTCACAAGCAGACACGGTTGCAGTGGGCCCAGAAATACATGAAGACTCATTTTCAAACAGTCTCATTTACTGATTAGTGCTGTGCAATCCTGGATGTTCCAGATGGATGGAGTAGTGAATGGTTGGTGGATGGCCACCATGTCCAAATAACGCTGCAACGTCAGCAAGGAGGTGTTGGAGTCGTGCTTTGGGATGGAATCATGGGGAGAGAGCTGGTAGGCCCCTTTAAGGTCCCTGAAGGTGTGAAAATGACCTCTGCAAAGTATATAGAGTTTCTGACTGACCACTTACTTTCATGGTACAAAAAGAAGAACCGTTCCTTCCATAGCAAAATCATGTTCATGCATGACAATGATGCAAAGAATACCTCTGTGTCATTGGCTGCTATGGGCATAAAAGGAGAGAAACTCATGGTGTGGCCCCCATCCACCCGTGACTTCAACCCTATTGAGAAACTTTGGAGCATCCTCAAGCAAAAGATCTATGAGGGTGGGAGGCAGTTCGCATCAAAACAGCAGCTATGGGAGGCTAATTTAAGCAGAAACTCTCCATAAACTTAGAAGTTCAATGGAGGCAAGAATTTGTGATACCAAAAAAGGTCCTATGCTAACATGTAACTTGTCTTGTTAAGATGTGTTTGATTGAAATAGATTTTGATATCATTAAATATGACCTCCTAATGACCATTTTCAGTTCTTTACAACCTATATATATTTTGAAAATATGTTGTGCATAATAATTTGGAACAGTGCATTTTGAGTTTTTTATTGTTGAAAGAAATACTGTTTTGATTGGGTGGTTTGTCCAATGAAATTCAACTTAAACCCTTAAGGTTGGTGACTTGAAAATTATACTGACTGTCATTTGCATCAATTATTTAGGAAAATCAGTGTAAAATTTTATTTGCATAATAATTTGGAACGCGGTGTATATCCAGTCGTATGCAAAAGTTTAGGCACCCCTGACAATTTCCATTATTTTCATTTATAAATAATTGGGTGTTTGGATCAGCAATTTCATTTTGATCTATCATAGCACTGAAGGACACAGTAATATTTTGGTAGTGAAATGAGGTTAATTGGATTAACAGAAAATGTGCGATAACACTTTATGGTTACACTTTATTTGGAGAGTCTAATTGTCTATTTTAAGGGTAGGGGTAAGTTTAGAATATGTTTTAGGGTAATGGTTAAGGTTAGGTTTAACATAAGGGGAATGGTTAAGGTTAGGATTAGGGTTAGGGTTAGTAGATAGTTTGTTAAAATGTTGTTGACAGTATGCAGATAATATGTAGAGCATCTAGAGATGGACTCTCAAAATAAAGTGTTACCCACTTTATTTTGAGAGTCCAAAAAGTGTATCTGTAGATGCTCTACAGATTATCTGCAGACTATCAATAACATTTTAACAAACTATCTACTAACCCTAACCCTAATCCTAATCTTAACCCTTCCCCTAATGTTAAACCTAACCTCTAAACTTACCCCTACCCTTAAATTACACAATTAGTTGTTTATCAACAGATAGTTTGTTGATAGTCATATCATCAACAAACTATCTGTCGAGCACCAGATGGAATTTCGGACTCTCCAAATAAAGTGTAACCAAATGTGCAATATTCATCAAAACAAAATTAGACAGGTGCAAAAATTTGGGCACCCTTATCATTTTGTTGATTTGAATAGCTGTAACTAACTAGCACTGATTAATTGGAACACACAATTGGTTTGGTGAGCTCATTAAGCCTTGAACTTCATAGACAGTTGCATCCAATCATGAGAAAAGGTGTATAAGGTGGCCAATTGCAAGTTGTTGTTCTCTTTGACTCTGCTCTGAAGAGTGGCAACATGGGGGCCTCAAAACAACTGTCAAATGGCCTGAAAACATTTTTTTTTCAACATTATGGTTTAGGGGAAGGCTACAAAAAGCTATTGCAGAGATTTAAGCTCTCAGTGTCCACTGTAAGGAACATAGTGAGGAAATGAAAGACCACAGGCACAGTTCTTGTTAAGGCCTTTAGTGGCAGGCCAAGTAAAATATTTGAGAGGCAAAGGCAAAGGATGGTGAGAATGGTCAAAACAGCCCACAGACCACCTCCAAAGACATACAACATCATCTTGCTGCAGATGGTATCACTGTGCATTGTTCAACAATTCAGCACACTTTGTACAAGGAGAAGCTGTACGGGAGAGTGATGTGGAAGAAGCCTTTTCTGCACACACGCCACAAACAGAGTTGCTAGAGTTATGCAAACTGACATTTGGACACATTTGGACAAGCTAGCTTCATTTTGGAAGAAGGTGCTGTGGCCTGATTAAACAAAGATGGAGATATTTGGTCATAACAACAAGGAGTATATGCATGGCGGCAAAAGAACACAGTGTTACAAGACAAACACTTGCTACCCACAGTAAAATTTGGTGGAGGTTCCATCATGCTGTGGGACTGTGTGGCCAGTGCTGGTACTGGGAATCTTGTTAAAGTTGAGGGTTGAATGGATTCCACTCAATCTCAGCAGATATTTGAGAATAATGTAGAGGAATCAGTCTCAAAGTGGAAGTTACGCCGGGGCTGGATATTTCAACAAGTCAACGACCCAAAACACTGCTCAAAATCTACTATGGATGAGTATGCAGAGGAAAAAGTACAATGGTCTGGAATGTCCATCCCAGTCAGTCACCAGACCTGAATATCATTGAAAATCTTTGGGGTGATTTGAAGCAGGCTGTCCATGCTCTGCAATCATCAAACCTAACTGAACTGGAGATGTTTTGCAAGGAGGAATGGTCCAAAATACCTTCATTCAGAATCCAGACACTCATTACAGGCTATAGAGGCTGTTATTTCTGCTAAAGGAGGCTCAACTAAATATTGATGTGATATTTCTTTTGGGGTGCCCAAATTTATGCACCTGTCTATTTTCGTTTTGATGTATATTGCACATTTTCTGTTCATCCAATAAACCTAATTTCACTACCAAAATATTACTGTGCCCTTCAGTGATTTGATAGATCAAAATGAAATTGCCGATCCAAACACCCAATTATTTATAAATGAAAATCATGTAAACTTTTTTTCATACGACTGTATATATATTTATATATATACACTGATCAGCCTATAACATTATGACCACCTGCCTAATATTGTGTAGGTCCCCCTGTTGCCGCCAAAACAGCAGCCCCATACGCAACAAACTGTGAAGCACTGTGTTCTGGTGCATATTTTATCTATAGTAGCTCATCAGGGGCGGCCAAGTCACATTAATGCATGTGGGAAGTGAAGGCTGCCTCGTGTGTTCCAATCCAACAGATGAGCTACTGTAGCTCAATAAGCTGAAAAAGTTATTGCTGGTTCTGATAGAAAGGTGGCAGAACACAATGCTTTGCAGTCTGTTGTATACAGTGGCGGGCCGTGCATTTTACACCTAGGCCTTCACTATCTTCCCGAAATTAAAATGCATTATAACAACCTCACAATGACATTCTAGGGCTATCGGTTATTGCCATTCAGGATATAATGCACCCAATATCCATAGTGAAGATAAGTTTATTCCACTAGATAAAGGTTATTTAACACAAGGCTCAACACCTATAAGACTTACAATACACTAATTGACCCGACATGACTGAAACCATAAGAATGTAACACTACGCACTATGACAGGATGTCGCATTACACATACTGTAGCCATCGGATAGCCAAAATCAATGTACTAACCAATTAAACAAGACCTAACTCACAACACCTAGTCACAACACTGCAAACATGCAAAAATGCCAGAAGGAACAATCAGGATTCAACAGACTTCCCCAGAGATTGCAGACAAGCTGCGGATTAAACACACATCCAGGTTTACCACACACACTCAAAGGCACAGCCCACTAAGACCACTGAATCTGAACCATAGACCTTATATATATATATATATATATATATATATATATATATATATATATATATATATATATATATATATACACGATCTGAACATGCTTCACACCAGTAGTCATCAAAAACAAGCAAGCTGTAATAATTAACAAGTATTAGCAGGCCTGGCGCCAGGATGAAGTGTGTCTGTTTATCTCCCCCTGCTTGAATACAAATACAGTACATGCACTAAGCCCCGTTAAGAACCTTTAAGGCTAGGGATGGGCCGATACCACTTTTATGGAACGAGTACAAGTACGGATTATTTCATTTTGGGAACTTGCTGATACGAGTACCGATAGGAGGATTTTTGAGAACTATGCCAAATGTCACATCTATCAAGCTAAAATCAGCTATTTCATAGATGTTGACCAGCCAATTCAAATATAGAAAAGTAAATATTCCTACATATCCAGAAGAACATAATTTGCATTGCAGGTCAAGAATGTGTAATATTTATTAGATGTCAATGGTTTATGTCTCCTTCTCTAATTAAGTGAGAGAAACACGTTTGTAAACGCGAACGCAATAGACGTTTGTGTTCGAATTTGCCCTAACTAAGCATTGCAGAAGTTTTGTGTAAGAAGAGAATGTCTGTTTGAAGTGACTTTCTCCAAAACAGGGATAATTACCTAATAATATTATTCTGTTAAGGTATTTTATTGTTTTATTATAATCGGTACACAATTAGAGGTCAGAAATCAGAAATACCACTATTTTGTTCACCCAGAAGTTTTGCAAACTACCGACATTTGTCTTTCCTAGCTGAAGGTGGCTTTCAGAGGCTAGGTTCGGGGCGTTCCTCATGCCGTTTTCTACAGTTACAGTATGCACCAAATTGCATCCTTAATTTTTTCTTGTACTTAAATGTACTTGTATGGTATCGGCCCATCCCTAGTGAAGGCCGTGCTAGTTAAAATATATATAAATCCATCAAACTCACCAAAGCTGATCATTATTTGAAAACAAAGTCTGTCCTCCTTACTCTTTTAAAAAGACTTCACTGACGCAGTTGTACAGCACATCTTTGCGTTAAGTTCCAATAAAAGATCTTGCCCAGTGCTGAGAGTGGATTCTGCCCAGTCCTATATTCGCCACCAAAGCTACTTATTCACCTCCATCTGCCATTATGCTAAAAGTAAAAAATCTAACAATCTAAAAATTGAAAGTTTTTAAAAAATTGGAGACGGGAGAGCTAAGCTAGTTCTTGCTGATGTAAGTCTTGCTGAAACGCTTTACTTTGTCAAAGAACACACCCAACATGGTAAAGTCAAAATATGATTCGTTAAAAAAATGACAATCAACAACATGGTCCTGATGGGCTTCAACAGCAGACGGTATTCACTCGGAATTCCGAAGGCCCTAGCCTACCCGGAGACAACACAGATGAAAACATCTTATTGGATAAAAGCTTTCATTTATATGAGATACGCTAAAAGCAAGGCAACTGAAAAGAACGTACTGTAGCAATGAAATCACCATATAGACTATTTTAAATGAACTTTGTAATATATACATAGTGTTAATGAAAAAATATATTAAAAAAGTGCAAAAATACATTTCTGATTCTGATTATCTTTGGGCCTGCAGAGAAGGCCTTGCAGGCCCTGACGGCCCACCACTGGTTGTGTATGGGGCTGCTGTTTAGTCTGCAAAATAGGGACCTACACAATATTAGGCAGGTAGTCATAATTTTATGGCTGATAGGTGTACCGTATATACGTATGTGTATATGCATAAGCCTATAGTATTTTTTATCATACAGCCTCACGCTTTTTGATATAATGCTGCACAATATAATTTTGTCTCTTGTAGTGCACCAAAATGTTTTCTTATCAAAAGGAATTTGATAAGATGTTAGTGGAAACTAAATACTTTGGATTTCCTCTTTTGTCACAAAGGTTTTTCTTTTCCAACTGGTTTGGACAGGGATCAAAAACAACATACCGTTACTGTCTGTCAAGAGACAGAATCAGTGCAGTGCTTGACTACTGTGTCATTGATTATCTGTTTGCCCAGGTAATAAACACACTTCCAACCTACTGCAGAGCTAGATCACTCACTTTTACATGTGCAATATGTCTTTCTCAACTAGACTAAAATGATTAAATAAATGGTAAAACACAAGCCAATACATAATGTGGAATTAAATTATGACACAATTGTGCAATAGGACCATCAAAACTAATTGCATTGCCTACAATGGCAGTAAACATGCATGTCCATGTTGCATTGTTTTCTTTGTAGTCCTAATTTCTTGTCATTTGTAGTCCCGCAGTGACTTTGTGGCTGGCCAGGCAGGGGTTTTACCTCCTCTGAGTGCCCAGGAAGAGTGTCTTGGCTTGGCAGTGCTGGATCTGTGGCGCCTGGCTAAGGAACGAAACCAGAGTGTAAGGGACGTCTGCAAGACTGTCAGGTATGGATGCCCAGAGAAAGAATAAACATAATTATTTGCTTTCAGTTACAATTCATGCTGTAAACATTCAAGCCTGATTATGGCTTCTCCGACTTTACACGGACCTCTAGCACAAGGCAGCGCAAATTGGCATAGCACAGCCCGGAATTTGGGATAGATAAGTCAGAATATCTACCTTGCCACATTGCTCTCCAGCGACCCCCTGTGTGCTAATTGGGTGCCTGTAAAATCAATCACGCAAGTATAGTTGGTGGGCGTAATCATCTCGTACATGATCTGACTAAAGGCTTCCGTGTTGGATAAGCAGTACGAAAAGAATCGTCTGTCTTAAAGACATGTGGTCGGATGAACCATCTGAGCGCACTTCACTATCTCTCATCTATCGGATGGGTTACGGAGCTGCCGACGTAGCAGGGTTGATGAGGAAACGTTGGATAACAACAATTGGGAGGGGAGAAAATTGGGAGAAAAAGTTATGCTGTAAACATCACATAATGACCCTTGCTTTCAGTTACAAGTCATGCCTTCCCGAGACGCATCGGCAGGACATTCAGCAGCTGAGCCGGCTGGCTCGTTACAGAATCCGCAACACTCTGAGAAGCTTCCTGAAGAAGCTGGGCCGTTGCTCTGTTGGGGAACACAGCTTGAAGATGAAGTACCTGATTGAACTGGCGGGGGTGGAGCCATCCCACGGCACTGAAACCTTTCAGGTGAACCGCCTCGGCTCCCAGCTGCACCAGCAGGAGCCAAAAACCAACCTTCTGCTTGTCTCAGGGGAGGGCGGAATACAGATGAGCGAATGTCACTGCCCTGCAGATGTTCTGGTAAGACGAACTACACCTTCAGAACCTACAATATACAGTATAGTACAGCCATAAATCAACACTAATATCACTAGAAAACAGATGAATACAGGATATAGCTTCAAATGTTAATCTAATCATAAGAGACAGGAACATTAGTCCAGCACAAATGGCATCAATGTGTGAGCAGGTACATTGACAATAATATGGCACGTTTCGGGGACTGTTACATCATGACGGTGTCATGACAACATTAATTACTGTGTCAGCACTTGACATGGTATTGACTGTGTTATATTATGTTATTATGTTATTATTATTAATCTAAAGTCTTAAAATGTGAGTGCTGTATTATTTACTGCTTCATACTGTTTGTTTATGAAGCAGTAAATAATACAGCACTCAAATAAGTGAATACACATACAGCTTTGGAAGAAATTAAGAGACCACTGCAAAATCATCAGTGTCTCTGGTTGTCTATTGAGGTATGTGTTTGGGTCAAATTAAAGTTGGTTTTTTCATAAACTACTGAGAACATTTCTCCCAAATGTGTAATTTAGCAGATGTGGTTATTTCCCTGCTAGCCAAAAGTGTCGTGCCAGATCTGGGCAGACACTTCTGGCTAGCTGGGTTAGAGCAACTTATAATAGGGAATACATAATAGCTCTGGAAACAAATAAGAGACCACTGCAAAAAAGAGGTTTCTCTGGTATAACTAATGGTGGGTATGTGTTTGGGTTATATGAACATTATTTCCCCCCAATTCTTTTCCCTCCCAATTGTTCTTGTCCAGTTTTTCCCCACTAACCCTGCTACGTCGTCAGCTCCGCAACCCCCCCGACAGATGCGGGATGGTGACGGGTGCTCACATGGTTTATCCGGCAGATTTTTTTCCACATTGCTCATCCAACGTGCAAGCCTTTAGTCGAGAGGCAGCTTGCTCCCTCAGCGCGACGTGGACGTCCAGTAGAGTCACGTGGATGCCGTCGCTAGAGGGAGCTTCAGAGTGGATGTACAGCACGATGGATCCTTGGGCGCCCTGGACGTCCAGTGTAGAGGACGTGGACGTCCAGTGTAGAGGACGTGGACGTCCAGTGTAGAGGACGTGGACATCCAGTGTAGAGGACGTGGACGTCCAGTGTAGAGGACGTGGACGTGGACGTCCAGTGTAGAGGACGTGGACGTCCAGTGTAGAGGACGTGGACGTCCAGTGTAGAGGACGTGGACGTCCAGTGTAGAAGACGTGGACGTCCAGTGTAGAAGACGTGGACGTCCAGTGTAGAAGACGTGGACGTCCAGTAGAGTTGGATGCCGTCATTAGAGGGATTAGTGGATGTACAGCACGATGGATCCTTGAGCATACTGTCTGTCTAGCGGGAAGTGT
>JACXGM010018582.1:0-18954 GCA_016801145.1 Umbra pygmaea | reverse complement strand
GTGTGTGTGTGTGTGTGTGTGTGTTGAAAGAAGTCTGGATTCTCATTTTACAGACACACACATAAACCAACAAGGTATAGCTAATTAAATTCATATGTTTCAATGAACTGTTAAATCAGAAGTTTAGAAGCGGTGATACAATTCCATTTGCACATTGTAAATGTGGAGTTATTTTAAATACAGTTTAAATTGCAGTGAAAATTAGCAGAGACAGTACAGTTCTTGCTTTGATGGGAAACTGATTGCAAATTAGCAATCCACCATCACAGTTTAGTGCTTCAGTTTGCAAACAAAAATACTACATGCTAACAATTAGTTAACAAGTGCATATAGGCTTGAACAAAGCATCTATTATTAACCAGTTTTTTGTTTAATAGGACGTTTGGAAGCTTTCATGAGCAAGAGTGGAGCCTGTGAAGGGCTTTTGTGTAAATCCACAGTAACAACATTAAAAGGTTTCCACATCCAGGAATGTCAACAAGCAAGACAGATGTGCATTTTCCCTGTGAAATGCCGTGATTGGTTCACCCCAATTACATGCTGTTTCTGTGTATGGAAATAGAACAAAACTTTGGAGTGGACTGCAAAAAGGTTTTGTAGCAGGAGTTCAGGATTACTGGGGGCTTTCCGGCATCTTGTAAAATAAACCCAGGGACATACTGTACAGTCAGAGTAGGTACACTAGGTCTTCCCTGTGATAATATGTCAAACTAGCCTTTGTGAAAAGTTAAATTAATAATATAATTATGTGTAAATGTTTAAATATTATTTGAAGGTTAATGTTTTTATTTCAATAATGAATGTGATTTTTATGCAGACATTTAAATGATTCTGAATCACATATTAGGCATCATCTGAAATAATCCCAAATAATTAATTAAATAATAGAGAGTGTACAGGTAAAACCTACCAAGGCTGGATTGTATACCTGTTCTGTACTGCCAGACTGATATCTGTGTGACATTGGTTTTATTTTGCATTCTTGTCATGATCCCAGATCTTTTTACTTGCAATTAGATCATTTAGCAGCAGACACTGGTATCCAGACCAACTTAATGCAATTAGTGCATGTGTTTGTTTTGTGAGGGATGTTTATTATTTTAATGACTGGACAGTAGGAAGTTCCATAAGCTACATGGACGGATTTGCAGGGGGAGAGGAAGGGGAAAGACAGTCTGCTGAGCTGGGGCTCAGACCCCTTTCAGCAGGTTACATGTGTGTCAGATACTTAGACCACAAAACTCTGGGAAAAACTAAGATTTAAATACATTCTTAATGCATTATTGTTTTGGATCTCCTAGTGAAATATGTCTTCCATTTTGTGTGATACAATTATCACAATAGCCAATAGTGTTCTTAGTTCCATAAATAATGGTGAATAAGAGATTAATGAACACATTTTTCTTTCTAATAACATTATCAATTGGTTAGCCAGATAGCTTAATAACAAGTGCCACAGGGGAGGCCACAACATGATTGCGGCTTTAAACTTTGTACATTTCGACTGATTTTAGGTTTACGAATGATGGCAATCATAGCCCATGCTATGACTCAGGTCATGTGGCTGTTTCATGTCATTCAAATGAAAATGTTGGTATCGAATCAGTACTCGGTATCGGCCGTTACTCAAAGATCTGTATTCGGAATTGGCATTGATATCCCTGCAGTCCATGCCTGGACAACTCTGACCTTGATTCACAAAATTCACAAGATTTTCCCCATCCTATAAGACTATAGAATTTGCACTAATGCCTCACTCAAACATTTAATTTAAGAAAACTTTCAAATGTTTACGTGTTTAACAAAAGCTGCCATATAATGCCCAGAGTGATATACAAACAGCTTTTGGTTAATAAGATTTCATGTTGCTTTAACATTGTAAACTTGAATGTAGAAAGTAAATTACGAACTGAGTTCAGAACACTTAAAAAAACATCAAAAGTTATATTAAATCAAACATTTTAAGTGACTTCAAGTATGTTTTCTTTTTGAGTTAATGAAACTTAAACATTTCAATTTAGTATAATATGTGCAAATTTACGAACAAAAGACTGTCCATAATAGATTTACAGTGACTTGAAACTGCTGTCCCTTAACCAGTGTAATGTTTATCGGAGTCTCTCTTTCTATATTTTGTTTGGAAATGTCAAAACGGTGAAATGATGGCAAAAGAGTGATTGTTAATTTCATTAAGTCGAAAATTTTCATTTTTTGAGTACTACTCATTTTTGGGTTTACAATGATCTGTTCCACTTAAAATATGAAATGGATGCAGATAGCGTTGATTTCTGTGGCCTCTTTCTACGCCCTTAAAACTCTGGCTGGTGTTCTAACCTACAGAGGCGCTATGGAATTTCTGTAATCATTTTACCATGTGTTTTCACTTTCAATCTGGGTGGTAATGACTCCCACAGATGTTGCACACACAAACATACGCATGTAAACATATACGCATATAAACATATGCATGCACACACGCACAGATGCAGGTACACACATACACACACATGCAAAGACACTCACAGGCAGATACACAGTCACAGACAAACACACACACATGAATACACACAAATTGTTTTATATACCTTTATTTTAAGATATTTTCTATCTTGTATATCCATAATGAGTCCTACAGATGTTGTACGCATACACACACACATGTACGTAAGCAAAGACAAAAGCACACATTTTATTCACTTTCCTAACTTTAATTTCCAAAGCCCACTCCAGCCAGTGTTGGCTTAGCATATTTCCTTGAAAAGAAAAAATAAGTCAAGCAATGGAAGGCCTGAATGGTGACGCTGAATGATGTGATGAAATCACTGAGCTCCAGTACAGTAGGGATAGCCAATTATTTCTTCACAGAACCACTCTAATACCATAGAAGAAGCTGGTTGTCTAACATTGGCTGGGATTCCGACACTGACGGAGCTCCAATAAGATTATTGCAAAAGTTAAATTGGTTGGTGTGTGATAAATTGTTTTTGGAGGAATGTACATTTTCTGCTCAAAAAACACATACTTGACATTAATGGCAGTTTGCAGACATTAATCATTTTACTAAGTCATGTACAGCCTTAGGATGCCATACAGGATATACAGCGTTGGAAAAAATGATGGTAAAGACATGGAGCTACATTTGTGTCTTCATATCGCAATCAAAACTTTTTGCTTTGGAAACAAAACAATTTTTTTCAAAAGCAAAAAACATGTTTTAATCCCATATTATATATTATCACATATTACAAATGTAGCTCCATAAAGACACCACTGCACAATAATCAGTGTCTCTGGTTTTACCATTGATAGATGTGTGTTTGGGAAAAATGAACATTTTTGATTTATTCCATAAACTAACGACAAAATTTCTCCCAATTTCCAAGTAAAAATATTGTAATCAGAGCATTTATTTTGCAGAAGATGACAAATGGTAAAAATAACAAAAACAATGCAGACCTTAAATAATGCAAAGAAAATAAAATAAATTTTCAACAACACAATACTAATACATTAAATTAGGAACAATAATAATAGTATGGTAGAACAATAATAATTGGATAATAACAATAATTGTCTTTCAGGCATCTTGGCATGCTCTCTACCAGTCTTTCACATTGAAGCTCAGCTTTCTTTGATGGCTTGTGTCACGGGTTGAGTAGAGGAGTCACACGCAGGAGAAAAGGGTGTTCTTTACTTTTATTATCTGAGACAGAACGCGCCAACAATATAAGTATACACTCAAGGCCTTGAGAGTACAACAAACTCTAAGGCAGAAAACAAAGGCCTGGATCAGACACAGGTTTACAAAGATATAACATAGACTTTAAATTTGAATAGACTGCATAGGTACACACACATGAAACAAGGACAATACCCCACTATTCCCCCAAGTCCACACCACATATATATAGAGTTCTTGATTAGGAATCCAGAACAGCTGTGTCCTGTTGGGGAGGAATTGCTGGGTGTGGGAAGCAGTGGCGTCAGAAGACGGGAGACGCCGAGCGGCAGATCCTGGATATGCCAGTAGAGGGGGCCCCAGGATCACAATTGATTACAGGTTTGCTGCGTGCAGGGTAGATCTGAGTCCCTTTTCATTTATTAATACCTATATTAATCGAAAAATTGCACAGCTGCCAGAAAGAAATCTGGCTTTATCTAACCCACGACCTCTCTCACCAAGAGAGCGGTCGAGTGTGATAGACGCCTGTCCTAGGACGAGATAAGAAACTCACACACACACTCCCTCAACTAAGGTCCGTTCTCTAGCTGTCGCCCTGTGGGTTCTGTTGTTGATTTAGGAGGCAGAATGCAGGAGTCTTGACATGATGTTATTTATTAGACCGCACAGAGTAACATAGAGGAGCTGGCGAATACAACGTCACATGCTGAGAATGTCCATAATCACCTACTACATATTTATCGTGGTGCATGATGGTAATCGTGGTACATTACAGAATGCAACTTAACCATAATACACGTAATGACAATAATATGTGGTGAAGGCACTAAATACGATATACTGGAGATTATACTCAACTGCTCCCTGCACTCTCTCTCTAACACAGGTGACATGGAACATATTCACATTGACACACAAAGACAATGGGAATCAGAGGGAACACTTATACACACACTAATTAAAGACAAGGATCAACTGGATGATAATTGAAGTGAATTAGACATGGAAACAAGACAATCAAGTGAATATGGAATAGTTGGAAAATGTCCCAGTCTGGCAACAAGATGGGGCTAAGCCATCCTGTGGCGAGTCCCATTCAGATCATGACATTAGCTAGAAAAAGAGAGTTTTGTGGAAGGTTATTATCCTATAGCCCCCCCCGCTAGCTCAGATATAATTGTTTTAAAGTCTTTCCAATATTGGATTAATGCAACGCACTTATAAGATTTATCAATCCTTGATTAGTACACTTTTACAGGCCACTGACCTTAAATTACTGCCTGTGGTTCAGACAAGTCAAATTGGTGCTGAAATCAAATATATCTATACGTTACATTTGACCGCAATCTAATTTAAACGGTGTTTCACAAGGCACTAGCTTCTGTACTCTTCAGTTTTAAACAAAATAAAACCCAGCTTGAGAGCTTCCCTTGCTCTCCCTAATTAGACTTAAAACCTACTATGAGAGCTTAAACCCAGTGTGCAAAACAAAAAATCACTGGGTTTTGTGCGTTGCGCACCATTCCATTCACTCCAGTCCCGAGCGTAATACGAGCCCGTCCTCACCACTTAAGATCCACTTACACTTATATTAAGTAAAGATAGAATATGGCATTGAATATATTTACCAAATGCTCCAATGACCTTTCTATTTTATACTAACTTGTAAACACAATACTACATGACCCAATGCAGGATTCCTTAGTCTAAACCACATAAAAAATAAATGTCAATGTTCCACACATCATTAGTAAAAAGATTTAAACTACCATTCTTTGGTTCAAATTGCCTTTATACATTCAATAATGATATAACCCTTGTTTAATACATCTAAAACACATTTTCTAATATTAACAATTATCCCTAAAACATTTCCACTGGCCAACCGAAAAAAACAGTGTTTCAAACCTGCTTGATTTATGAGGGTCTTATCTCAAATGGAATGACACACATGTTGTACTGAGTACACCTCACTGGCTGTATATGAATAACCTGTGTCCTCTAATATTCCATAGTAATGTCCTCAATCACTGTAGATCTTCAAGTTGCTTTAATAAATTATTCCAATCTTGCTCTGTAGTAGGTGGCACTTGTAAAGCCTGTTTCAAAAGCCTCAGGGATAGATAGCTTTTTCATAGGCTGTGTTAATTCCTGCTGGACCACTGATGTGAAAATGAGAATCTGTTCTCACCGTGCTTACCTGCTTAAATGAAGGTTAAATAAAAAATAAAAAAGTGTTCATGTCTGGCGCCCCTGCTGGAATTCAATAGTACCTTCCAGCAAACTATCAAAATGAAGAGGAGAAGTGAGGTTGCTGGCCAAGCTCCTTTTTTTCTTGGATTTGAACATCACTTTCTTCTCTGCTCCACATGAATATGCAACAGCTTGTGACCATCCACCTTCCTCTTGATCACATTCCAGAGGTTTTCAACAGGGTCGATTTAAGAAAAAAGTGGTCTCATTTTTCCACGGCTGTATGATTCTTAAACGTAAATCATGACGTTTAAGAATATGGGCAACCAGAGCAGGCAACCCCTAACAACTAGTGTGTAAACAACAGGAGCAACAATCCCAGGTTCCTTCTAGTGTTTCTTCAGCAGGGCCTTACGCAGTGGCTTTAAGTGTGTATTGCAGGATGATCAAAGGAGGAATTATTTCTGACAGATATTTTTGTTGTTTTCTGTAAGTTTTATCACTGAGGAACATGTATCTAAGGACATTAATTTTGCTTAATTTGGACATTCTTAACACAACATTCTGCTGTCAACTGACGCCTGGTAGTTGGCTGAGCAAAATGGCATGACAGTGTGAATTTTTTTATGATTTTTCAACTCATCCTGGATTACTAGATACAAATGGACAAGTCTATTACAAGTCCAAGACATACAAAAGAAATTCAGAGTCGTTTAGGGACAAGACAGCACCATGACAGTAAGGGCCGGCCAACATGATCTGTTTATATTACAGACAGAATCCAGACTACTGAGAGAACTGGGAACTGTATTGTTTAAAACATCAATAATCACCTCGTAGGCTAGACGGTAAGGAATGTACCTATGCATCAAGCTATTTCATCGACTGCTGAGGAGACAATTAATTATATTGTACTATTGTAAGTTATGAATAACTGCTATCTTTAACAAATCATGTGTTGTGTCATATGTTCCATTTTACATTTCTATTTTAGTCATCCAGATATTCCCCCTGGAGCAAATTTTTTTTTTCTTTTTTTTTTCTTTTAACCTTTATTTAACCAGGTAAGTTGACTAAGAACAGTTTCTTATTTACAGCAACGACCTGGGAGCAATTAGGGTAGAGTGTCTTGCCCAAGGACACAACGACATTTGGCTCAGTCGAGAATCGAACTGGCAACCTTCTGATTACAAGTCTGACTCCCTACCCACTGAGCCATCTGCACCCCTTAATTTAGGATTAAGGTCCTCGCCCAAAGACACAACGACATTTGACTCCTTAACCACTGAGACATCTTACCGGACATTATTTAAAAAGATATTTATTGGCAACTGAAAAATATTAAACTTCCTAAGAAAAGATGATAAATACTTAGGCTTTCACAGCCGTTTCAAATTGATTCACAATGCAAAATCGAATCGTATATATCTATGACATATTTGTTATATATAAAACATCTGCTATAATATAAACAGTTTATTTCCAGCTGTTTGTAGTGTTTTAGTAAGTACAAAGGAAAAGTACCCAGCTGGGTTTAACCGTTTTGTGTTGGTTGGCTTTGAAACACCTAAATAGCTTTTACATGACCTAATGCCAGTCTGTTCATACGTGGTATAAGACAAACTAGACAGAAACACTTGAATAACTTTTACATGACCTAATGCCAGTCTGTTCATATGTGGTTTAAGACAAACTAGACAGAAACACTTGAATAACTTTTACATGACCTAATGCCAGTCTGTTCATACGTGGTATAAGACAAACTAGACAGAAGGATAGCGGCGGGTATAAACAAGCCAAATCCAATCTTCAGGATTTTAATTAGGTGTTTCATAACACAGATAAAGAGACGCTTTGGAAAAATATGACACAATGTGCAATCCCACCACAGTTATAACAGAAACATACACAGCAAAACACCAGTGTTAAGTGCGAGAGTAGAGTAGAAGTACTTTTCTGGGTTCGGCTGAGTTCACACATTTTGGGAAGTACCTCATTAAGACCAAAATCTCCAGGTAAAAGAAGTTCTTACTTTACCAATGATCTATTAAATGAAAACACAGAGTGAAACGTTACTGCTAGTTATTGATTGGTTAATAAAAAACACACCTTACCAGGTAAGTTAGGTTTTAAATGCGAACTTCCCAAAACAGGTGAACCCAGCAGAGTACTTTTAATCTGTACTCTACTCAGTTTGACTGTTTGCTCTCTAATGTCTCGTTCCTTCTTGGATAATGAAGCAAACAATGAGAATAAGCAAATATGAATTCAGTTGAGTCTGCGGAGCCGCTAGGGGAACAATATTGTGCAGGTAATTTAACAATCAACT
Source organism: Umbra pygmaea (assembly GCA_016801145.1). NCBI lineage: Eukaryota > Metazoa > Chordata > Actinopteri > Esociformes > Umbridae > Umbra > Umbra pygmaea. Next base: position 10,750 of record JACXGM010018582.1, on the reverse strand, counting down.
AGTGGCGGTAGATGGGTTAAAGCGGCACTATGCAACTTTCTATTTGTCCTGTCAACCCGAATTTTCCATAGATTTAAAAAATATTTTTTATATATATGTTTTTACTGAACACAGGACACATACATGGACTATATAACCAAACGAAATTCTTAAAATAAACATTATTATTTTGTCCATAATATGCATTTGTTTTTAGAAACTTGTGAAATGTCAATTTAGCTATTCTACTATTGTCTATATTTTTTAAGATGATGTTTCAACCACTGGATCCAATATTCAAGTTCCTAATGTTTACTAGTCCTAAAATATATTTTTTTAGCTTTCAAAAAAGTTCAATAGTGCAGGTTTAACTTCCATACAGTAGTCAGTGTGGTAACTGTAGGTGTAGGGACAGGGAAAACTAGAAAGCAAATTTGTGAAGCAAAAACCTGAAATACATCTGACAACTAAAACATTGCACAAAAAACTAAAAATCTTTAACTCATATGTCAAATCGGTCTGCTGGGTGGATTTAAGGAGAACCATCACGACATAGCAAACTACACACATTTCTTAATTAGAACAAAATGGCTGAATAGAGTAGAAGCATAGATTGTATAATTACTGGATGGAGCCATGTGTGACAACACCCATTGGTTTGTGAAGAGCTGATTTGGGTCATCTTATTTGCCGTTACAGGCGCAGACATCTTGGTTGCGGATGTGATGATTTTAGATGAGAGGTAGGAGTAATTTAGTTTGCTAACTGATATTAATTGGGATGCTAATGAAAAACAGTATAAAAACAAAATGTAAAAACAAAATGTAATGTTACTTACCGAAAAAAGTGAACTGCCAATTCCTTTGTCTTGTCCTAGAAACAAATACCATAGCCACACCCTAAATGCCCCTTTGCTGTATCGCCGATTTTTAAAATTAACGAGACCATAATTAAAAAAAATGAACATCATGATAAATTGCAAAAGGCTTAAAGCTAGCGATTGAGACCATAAACCCATTATGAAAATGTTTACTGAGGTAATAATGAAGTGAGACGTGTCTCTTATTTTCATAGACTATTACAGAAACCAAGCTCTTTTGCAACCAGGCGTATCGCCCCCAGCTGGAATTCAGATAGAATGAAGGTTTAAGGCACTTCCTCATTTGCATCAATTTGCCAAACCGGATGCTCACCTTGTGAGTAGAAGCGGTCAGTGGTGATCTTGCCTGTGTGTTTTCAAGCCCTTGAGTGATGGATTGGCAGCTCTTCCTCAGGACCGTACAATGTATTGCAGTTTACCCACACAGCTGACAGATGCAGACCCAAACCAGACGTGCTGTAGGGGGAGCGGATGACCTCTAGGGTGGATGTGGAGAACCATGTCAGGGAAGACTGCACAGCTGTTGTGCCTCCTTGGTGATCACTGTAATATTATCTTGTCACCCTGAGACCATGTGAGATGAAGGGAGCACGGGGAAATTCACCTTCGACCTATATGGGGAGGCGACAGACCAGGAGCCGGTAGATATATAGATAAGTTTTACGGCCCAGGCAGAAGTTTTACGGCCCAGCAGAAGTTTTACGGCCCAGGCAGCAGTTTTACGGCCCAGGCAGCAGTTTTACGGCCCAGGCAGCAGTTTTATGGCCTAGGCAGCATGCAGTTTTATGGCCCAAGCAGGAGTTTTATGGCCCAGGGAGCAGTTTTATGGCCCAGGCAGAAGTTTTACGGGCCAGGCAGCAGTTTTACGTCCCAGGCAGCAGTTTTACGGCCCAGGCAGCAGTTTTACGGCCCAGGCAGCAGTTTTACGGCCCAGGCAGCAGTTTTACGGCCCAGGCAGCAGTTTTATGGCCCAGACAGCAGTTTTACGGCCCAGGCGGCAGTTTTACGGCCCAGGCAGCAGTTTTACGGCCCAGACAGCAGTTTTACGGCCCAGGCAGCAGTTTTATGGCCCAGACAGCAGTTTTACGGCCCAGGGAGGTCATTACTGCAGGTAGGCAATGCTAGCACCCGCACTCTCTGCTATGCAACCATGTGCTTGTAATCCGGGCAGAATGTGGTTTGGCGTTGTCCTGCTTTAAAATACAGTGACGTCCCTGAAAAAGACGACATCTGGATGGCAGCACATGTTGCTCCATAATGAGTACATACCTTTCTGCATGAATAGTGCCCTCACAGATGTGCAAGTCACCCATGCCATGGGCACTGACACACCTCCATACCATGACAAACGCTGGCTTTTGGACCTAATGCTGATAACATTTTGCACAGTCCATTTCCTCTTTGGCCAGGAATGGCTGTTTTGTCTAAAAACTATTTGAAATGTCGACTCGTCGTGTTTAAGCACCACTGTCACTGCATCGAGATTCGCCTAAATAATCAGTGACTACGACGAAACAAAACCAGTAACAACATATATCATTATTTTAGTTGTTTGAGTAACTGCTAGCAGAGTCTATATAATACAGGCTCTATATAATACAGGCTCTATATAATACAGGCTCTATATAATACAGGCTCTATATAACACAGGCTCTATATTATACAGGCTCTATATAATACAGGCTCTATATAACACAGGCTCTATATTATACAGGCTCTATATAATACAGGCTCTATATAATACAGGCTCTATATAATACAGGCTCTATATTATACAGGCTCTATATAATACAGGCTCTATATTATACAGGCTCTATATAATACAGGCTCTATATAATACAGGCTCTATATAATACAGGCTATATATAATACAGGCTCTGCTCACGGGAGATTGGGTTACTGTAAATATTGAGCCGGTCGCAGAAACAGTCTGCATTTCTGACTCTCCTCTCTTGTGAGACTGACGTAGACCAAGCAGCGTAGACCCATCCCTTACAGCATCGACCATCTTCTGTGGCCGTAACGAGACAAAAGTAAAGATCACAAACACATAATCACACTGTGAATCCCAAACCGACTCCTATCCACGATGCACTTGCTCGAACCGTTCTTCATGATCACATGCTGCTGACGAAACTCAAGGTGACTTCCAGAATGTCTAAGGATTTAATTAATGCATCAACTTTGGGACAGGTGTGACTTCAATTATGCAAGTCATTGTCCATCATTAATTAATCAAACAAGCATACATTATTTTGCAAAACCCTTGGCTAACGTAGTTTTAGAAAAACTATACATAATCGATAATGTTAATTTGTACATATTTTATTTTGTATAGGTCACATCTCAAAATTAGATGTAAACAAATGTTCATCGTCATTTCATCAAGCAGGCGTATCCATTATTCTTTCTGATGTTAGGGAAGCTCAAAATTAACCCAGTGTCTTAGCGGACTCTACCTTGCTAGCCAGCTGTAAACAGATCATCATTGCACACTAGCTCAAAGTGTGTATTAAAGGGTCTATTTAGTCTTTACTGCCTTTTTTATTTTTGCCCCCTTAGCTTTGAGATACTTATTTACATGGATGGGGCATGTGTTAATGAGCCAATCGAGGGCTGAGGATAAATAGGGTTAAAGATGGGTCGATTTAAGGTTTTGCAGCACACTATCTTCTTTACTCAATAACTGTAATCAATGACTCAATTTGTTGTTTAATTATGTTCACTTAAAGATGCATTCAGTAATATTTTAAGCCTCTAGTTGCTAAACCCTATGTATACAGCTCTTGAAAAAAATACAAGACCATTGCAAATTATTCTGAAATAAACCCCATTGAAAACCTATGGAATGTGATCAAGAGGAAGATGGATGGTCACAACAAGCCATCAAACAAAGCCAAGCTGCTTGAATTCTTTGCACCAGGAGTGGCATAAAGTCACCCAACATTACGAAAGACCGGTAGAGAGCATGACAGGATGGATTTAATACTATTTAACAATTATTATTATTCCACCAAATATAGATGTTTGACCTGAATGTCCCTGTACCTACTTTTTATTTTTATTTAACCTTTATTAACCTTTATTTATCCTACTGTAAGTCGCTCTGGAGAAGAGCTTCAGCTAAATTACTAAAATTTAAATTTGAAAGCCTGGCGGAGGGCGTGCCAATGTGTCTGACTTCCTCCTGCTGGATCAATGCTGTTCCAATCATCGTCTTAGAAATGACAGACTTTACACTGTGTATCTGAGGCCCTCTGCTGGCCATATACAGGTACCACATGTAATGCTGTAGTTGACACTACTGCTATAATATTTGACTACTAGTAGTACTATTACTACTACAAATTATATGCCCAAAAAACTATAGACACAAAATGTGATTATGCTTCTTGATGATATTCCACCATTTGTCTTCCATAAGTTGTTTTTATTTGGTTTTAATATTTATACTTTTTACTTTTTACATACATTTCTAACACTTATAAACATTATACATTTATTTTCCCTTAACATCAAATTAAAATCCATATTTACAGACCCTTAAAAACTTGAATCATCCTTAAAAAAATTGATTTCTTCTAGTGTCATATTGCATCCTTTGTACCATACTCTTTCTACCTGTTGGTATTTTCTTCTGGTGTAGATTGGTGCGGTGCTGACCGGGATATGGGTGTGTTAATGGTTGGCTGGGTAGAACTGGTTTTTTGGTGAGAGTGGAATCAACTCATTTTAGTTTATTGTTTTGCTTATTGTTGTTTGCCTTCATTTTCCTTTTCTTGTGTTTGTCTGCATATGATAAAATGGCTGATTGTCTCCCATAAGTGATTTTAGATCCACTTTAACTAAGATCCGTGTCTCTATTGTTTTCTTTTACACTTATTGTCTAATTCTCCTTTGACCTTGTCTCATTGCCAAGTCTTTCGCCGGTGCGGGATGGTCAAAGGGCGATTCAGCCGAGCATGTTTCACCCAGCCTGTCTGATTCTTGTCACACTGCTCATTCAACAAAAAATCCTTAAGTTCATACACACACAGGAGGCTACACGTCACCAGCTATACAGCCATGTTGGACTTCACAGGTGCCTGACCTACACACAAAGAAACATTTAAGCAGTGGTACCCAAACCTCTCCAGGAGGGGGTTGGGAACCACTGCACTAGAGAGCGACTTGACCAAGTAGGTACCCTAGTCCAACTCCTCATCCGGATCTCTGTAACTATTTGATAATTCATACTTCATAGTCAAATCTTCTACTCTCACCTACTCATCTAAACTATGTTGTTGTAAGCTCAAATAGACGGTGACTATCACTGTCTCTAATAATAAAATGCAAGGACATCCAGAAAATGGTTCTGAAATTAATTAATGTCTTGGTGACGACTCAGGGAATCTAACCAGGTAGTCCTTTTTTTAAGGTTTAGATTGTAGGGCCTGTTCTGTGCTTTGTGTTCTTACGTCAATAACATTTTACATTTACATTTGTCATTTAGCAGATGTACTTACATAAAGTACAAGGACATCAAAATTTATGATTAAGTGCCTTGCACAAGGACACAACTACATTAAGCACAGTCAGGAATCAACCTAGCAACCTTCTGCCTACAAGTACGTCCCCCTAACCACTGAGCCATCTGACATCAAACATTGAGGTAAAGGTAAAGTTCATCCAGAAACTACACCAAATTATGGCTTGTCTACTGAAACTTATTACAACAGGTTAAGTATCATGTTAATATGTTCATATTCCTGTAACAAACTATTGCTTGTCACAGAGTGATGCACAACCAGATTCAGAAGAATATGACTTTTTTGAAACCACACTACATTTTTTTCCCCCAGAAGTCTTTGTCTCTTTGCTTTGGCACACATCGTTTACTCTTGCCTTGTCAATAGAGCCAACCTGGCTTTTTTTCATTATTGACCTCCCTTTCACACTTATTTTACAATGTTCTGAAGTTACATCATTTTGGAGAAATAAATTTCACAAGATTGGTAGCAATCATATTAAAAATAGTACTTAATATAAAGGAGAATTAGTCAAGTAGTAAATAGGGTACAAGGACTGCACTTGAACATTTGGATAAGTAGTATTCAATGCATGATGACTAAATAGTACTTATTGACTGAAAAGTACTTGAGACATTTTTAATTACATCATTGGAGAATGAGACACAAACCAGTCCTTTGTCCAGTGTATTACAAAGTACAAAGTATTAATGTTCCACTCCCTTTAAAATGATCCATGTTAAACACATTACAAGACTGACAATATGCAGTATTCCTGAGATGGTTTACATACGTAATATAGTTTCAGTTGTGTGGGTTAGTGTGATTTAATCTCTCTCTAACCAAGGCCTCAAGAGAGAAGAGATGCGTGTCTGAGTCTTCCGGGAGGAGGGTCCTCAATGCCTCGGCCAATGCGAACAGGTATTCAGTATTCCTCCCGCTTGGCCCAACTGCATCTACAATCTGATTGGCTATCAGCTCCAGGGGGGCAGGGCCCAGGTAATTAGGGTTGTCATTAGAGCCGATGTAGAGCAGAGCCTGGCTGGGGTCGGACGGAGGGTCAGGGTGTGTTTTGGGGGTCACAGAGGGTCGAGGGTGGAAAGTCACACTAATGACTTGGTAACCACCCTTCTCACGGTAGTCAAGGTAGCGCTTCACCTCCTTCTCTCGGCCAAACGGAAGCTTGTAAGCCATGCCCCATACGCAACCCTGAAAGATCAAGCATCGTCAGTAGGACAGGAGCACAATGGGGAACATTCAGCAACTTCAAGATGCATTCTGGGATTTTTGTCCACTAATAGTGAAGGTGATGCCGTTGAGCCAAAACGTGTCTTCGTCGAGCCAAAATGTGTCTTTGAAATTATGTACTTTCGAGGGTGTCGATGTTTTCAAAACAACTCGCATTTTGATTTCCATGGCAACCAGAGGTTTACTAATGTTGATGTACTCATAGATTATGCAAATAAACAACATTAAGTCCAGCCTAAAATGTAAGATTAAAAAGTATTTTATTTGCAAATATTCCCAAATTGCATCTTAAACAGTTGGCCACTACAATATTGGATCTCTACGTTGCTGTAAATTAGACACCAGATTTTATCTTGAACTTTAAAGGTTTCTCACTGGTCAGGGGTACTTTCCCGAGAACATGCCCAAAAGGCTAACAGCCAATGTCATACTTAGCATACTGACATACTGACTGAAATGTGTAAAAGACTGAGACTAATCAGATGACAACCATATGGGGGGACTGTAGTTAGCCCGACCTCAGTGACACAATGTTATGGTCGTATACACAACTGTACCTCTGGGTCCTCCACCAGAGTAACGACTCGGCCAGGCTGGAAAGAGAAACGAGACAAGTGGTATAAGAAGAGGATATCTGATATGAAATTAGAACCTGTAAACATTTACTGTAGCCTCCAGTAGCAGTAGTCGGTGACACGACTAATGTAGAGCAGTCTTTACCTAGCTGTTCTGAATCATTGTAGTTCTGTGAAATCGTTATCGCCAACAGTAAAACCGAATAACACAACCTTAAACTATTATTCCATGTCATCCGGGCAATCACTATTACTGCCACAACGCTGCACAGCAACAAACACACAGAGACACTCTTACCTTGCCTGGTACTCCCCTGTGATCTGTGCTCCCTTGCCAGAATCTCCGGCTGAAGCCTCTGATGTAACCAACACGCTTTTCTTCGTAAGGAAAATCGACCTTCCAGATCAGAGAGCCATATCCAAAAACCCACATAATATATCACCTGCTCCCGACTGACTGGTCAAGTGTAAAGCTAGATATGGTTTATAACTCACTAAGACATTTACCTAGTACTCTCAGACATTTAATCAGTAGCTTGCCCCATATTTCCTGTACGCAGCATGAGCAGCTAAACGCAGTCAGCAACGAATGACATGTCACGTGATGTGACACAGCTTCAGCTGTCAGAACCACTGTCATTGGTCAGAACAGATACGCTGTAATTATAATATAGACAAAATAATTATAATATAGAAAAAGCTATCTTCATCGCAGTGACAAATACTACAGTTAAACTCTCTGTTTTTCATAGCCAGGCTTTTTCGTTACGGTTGTTAATTTATATGCACAGTTTCTTCACAAACAGATATCATATATGGAATAATCAGACATATTATCTAAAAACAAATGTTGATTTTTAGAATATTGGTCACGAAATATACTTCTAGTAAAATTGTAAATGCAGAGGGGTTTTATGTTATGTATTTTTGTCACTTTGTCATTATCCCTGTCACTCCTAAGGGTTTTGCAATTGTTATGGATGCCATCTCTTCAGGTTTTACTATTATTTAGGAACGAGTTAAGAACGTACCTTCTGCCAATAAACCTGTTGTCTCGCCAGTTGGAAAAGTCTGTTTTTATTATGGGCCTTACAATAATATTAGAGCTATACTTGCCTTGTTTTAACATTCTGTTGTATCTACCCCAGTATGACCCTATTGGAACATTTTTGTTGGCAATATTTGTTGGAAGAAAGTATGGATTTTACCACACACTTATTTATCATATTCAAAGACGTTTCCTATCAAATTATCCATATAATGCAAGTCACTTTCTGAGATAGTAATTATATATATACTTTTTAATTGTACTTTATATGATGAATACCCAAAGACACTGGTTCATCTGTTCTGCTCATGTTGTTCTTTGGCTAAATCGAACTATATTCATAACTGAAAATAGTACAAGGATTTTATTATTCTTTATTTTCCTATCTTGAAAGTAACACAACTCTATTTTAGGTAATACATTTTATTATTTTACTTTTAAAAAATGTACATTTCATGAATCTTACAAAAAGAAACTGAACACTAAACTTCACAAATGTTTTTAAATCAATCAAAAAGCAGTTAAAATGATGTCCCTTAAGGTCTTAATTTTTTATGCCTGTACATGTACCTTCTATCTTTGTACTGCATTAATAAAAATAAATAAATAAATGACTAAGTAAATAAAAACATAGATAAGCTCAATGCCGCTAGATCCCAAAAGCCAGGTTTAGTATAAAAACAGCCCTTTTTCGACAGGCTTTCGTCAATGAAAATTACTGTCAGGGAGAACTGTTCTGAATTCACCATTTACCATTATGATACTTTTCATAAGTTAGCCTCCATAGCACATTCTGATAACTTATAGTATTTAGTGTCTCATACATTCTCATCACCACCCATTTATATATAATTAATATTATATATATATATATATATATATATATATATATATATATATATATATATATATGCTATGTTGTCTATGATGTCTATCACCATATCAGGATCTTTACTTCCAGTAAAATGTGTATTTTTACTTACTTTACCTACTTACTTGTTTCTTCTTTTAAGTTTTACAGTAGTTGTCATCAAACAAAATTGGTGCAATACCCTTAAATATAATTAAATATACTGTACATGGTATTATAATATACACTCACCGGCCACTTCATTAGGTACACCTGTTTAACTGCTTGTTAACCCAAATATCTAATCACGTGGAACCAAGTGAATGCATTTAGACATGTAGACATCAAGACTATCTGTTGAAGTTTAAACCAAGCATCAGACATGTAGACATCAAGACTATCTATTGAAGTTCAAACCAAGCATCAGAATGGGTGAGAAAGGTGATTTAAGTGACTTTGATGGTTATTGTTGCCAGACGGGCTATTTTGAGTATTTCAGAAAGTACTGGGATTTAACAACCAATTGTCTCTAGGGTTTACAGAGAATGTTCTGAAAAAGAGAAAATACCCAGTGAGTGGTAGTTCTCTGGGCAAAAATTCATTGTTGCAGAGGTGAGAGGAGAATGGTCAGACTGGTTTGAGCTGATAGAAAGGCAACATTAACTCAAAATACCTCTTGTTACAACCATGGTATCCAGAAGATTATCTCTGAAAACACAACACGTCAAACCTTAATGAAGATGGACTACAGCAGAAGAACACACCGGGTGCCACTTCTGTCAGCTAAGAACAGGAAAAAACATAAAAGCATGGATCCATCATGCCTTTCATCAACAGTTCAGGCTTGTGGTGGTGGTGGTGTAATGGTGTGGGGGATATTTTCTTGTCACACTTTGGGGTCCTTATTTCCAAATGTGCATTGTTTAAACGTACAATATGTAGTTTTTGACCGCTAGAGGTCTCTCAATCAAAACAATAGCCAAAGATGTACTTGGATGAAGTCGGGAAGTAGCGTGGGATCATGGGATTTGTTATTGTCATCAATGACAGCCTTCCAATCTAGCGTCTCCGGCAGAAAAAATGTTCACTGACAAAGTAATGTATTGTTAAAAATATTATAACTTTATTCACGTTATGTTTGGCGGTTGCCTGGAACTTAGAGCAACTAGAGCAGTCAAAGGTTATATGACACCATTGACGGAAGACAAAATGAAATGTCCTGTGTCTTCGAAATACATTACACATTTCTCTGGGTTTGAAAGTTGGTGAAAACATTTAGGATAATGTAAGTACACAATTAAGAAATATATATATATAATATAGGTGTAGTGATGTTTGCTTTTTTAATGCAAAGTACGTCTTATGTTATTGTTTTGGAAAACTACATATTGTACCTTTAATGTGGGCCCAACCCAGTACTAGCAAGGTGTACCTAATGAAGTGATTGTGAGTGTATATGGTAACCATTAGCCGCTTTCCGACCGCAGGGATTTTTGCAGTTCCTAGAACATAACGTTCCTATAACCATTTTTTTCTCGTGTTCCGATAGAAGAAATTGCGGGATTATTTAGTTCCTCGCACTGCCGTTCCTATAACCTTTTTAGCTCCTACTCCAGAGCAGGGTCTTTCCATTTTCCCTTTTCCCAGGTCCACGTTGATTGG
>JACXGM010018581.1:0-11391 GCA_016801145.1 Umbra pygmaea | reverse complement strand
CCACATTTACTCTACCCACTCCACCTAGTTACTCCACCAACTCAAAACCCTTTACCAATATAATCTGCCCCCTCCAACCAGTTACTCCACCCATTCTTCACAGTTACTCCGCCCACTCTTCACAGTTACTCCGCCCACTCTTCCCAGTTACTCCACCCAATCCAAACACTTTTAACAGTTATACCTAACACTTAATCATGCTAGCATCATGTCAATCATGGAAATAGTGGCATGTTAGCGTCATGCTAGCAACATGTTAATCATGCTAATATCTTGCTAAAAACATGCTAGCATCATGTTAGTAACATGTTTATCATGTTAGCATCATGCTAATCATACTAATATCTTATTAAAAACATGTTAGTTTCATGTTAATCATATTAATATCTTGTTATAAACATGCTAGCATCATGCTAATCATGCTAATATATTACTAAAACATGCTAGCATCATGCTAGCAACATGTTTATCATGCTAGAATCATTCTAATCATGTTAATATTGTACTAAAAACACATTAGCATCATGATAGTAACATGTTTATCATGGTAGTATCATGCTAGCATCATGCCAATCATGCGGATATCTTACTAAAAACACACCAGCATCATGCTAACAATATGTATATCATGGTAGCATCATGCTAATCATACTAATATCTTATTAAAGCATGCTTACATCATGTTAATCATACTAAAATCTTACTAAAAACATACTAGCATCATGAAATGAACATGTTTATCATGCTAGCATGATGTTAACAACAGGTTTATTATACTAGCATCATGCTAATCATACTAATATCTTACTAAAAACATACTAGCAACATGTTTATCATGCTAGCATCATGTTACCATCATGTTAATCATACTAATATCTTACAAAAAACGTGTTACTAACATGTTAATCATGCTAATATCTTACTAAATAAATGCTAACATTATATAAGCAACATGTTTATCATGCTAGCATCATGTTAGCAACAGGTTGATTATGGTAGCATCATGTTAATCATACTAATATCTTACTAAAACATGTTAGCATCATGCTAATCATACTAGTATCTTACTAAAAACAAGCTAGCAACATGTTTATCATGTTAGCATAATGCTAGTATCATGTTTATCGTGCTAATATCTGACTAAAACATGCTAGCACAATGCTAATCATATTAATATCTTACTAAAAACATGCTTGTATCATGTAAGCAAAAAAGTTATTATGCTAGTATCATATTGATCATGTTACTATTTTACTAAAACATGCTAGCATCATGGTTATCCTACCAATATCTTACTATAAACATGCTAGCATCATGTAAGCAACATGTTTATTATAGTAGCATCATGCTAATCATTATAATATTTTACTAAAACATGTTAGCATCATGCTAATTATACTAATATCTTATTAAAGCATGCTTACATCATGTTAATCATACTAGCATCATGCTAGCATCATGGTTATCCTACTAATATCTTACTAAAAATATGCTAGCATCATGTAAGCAACATGTTTATCATGCTAGCATCATGTTAGCAACAGGGTTATTATGCTAGAATCATGCTAATCATGTTAATCTTATTAAAACATGCTAGGATCATGCTAGTCATACTAATACCTTATTAATAACTTGTTAGCATAATGTTTATCATGCTAGCATCATGTTTATCCTACTAATATCTTCCTAAAGTCATGCTATCATCATGGTAATCATGTTAATATCTTACTAAAAACATGTTAGCATCATGGTAATTATACCATCTTACTAAAAACATAATAGCATCAAGTTAGCAACATATTTTATAATGCTAGCATCATGCTAATCATGATAATTTCTTACTAAAAACATACTAGCATCAGGTTAATTCTGCTAATTTCTTTTTGAAACCATGCGAGCATTATTAGAGCAACAGGTTTATAATACTAGCATCATACTAGCACCATGCTAATCATGCTACTAGTGGCGGCAAGAACACTTCACACAATTTCCCCAGAAATTGTACCAATTCTAGTTATTTTTATTATTATTATTATTATTATTATAACAAAAATTCCCCCCCCCTACTCCTCCCAGAGCTTCAAAAATCGATACATAGAGTAAGGTACCGAAACGTGCGGCTTGTTCCCCTTCACATTCCTGTCATGTCGTGAAAGGTTTCGTAAAATGGTTTTCGAAATATTAGCGTTTAAATAGGTCCCATTGGAATGAATGGAGAAATTCTTCAAACTGACACTACTCCCAGAGTTTTGACACTACATACACTGTCAGGTACCGACACGTGCGGCTCGTTCCCCTTCACAGTCGTACCATTTTGTGGAAGGTTCCATAAAACGGTTCTTTGTCTATTACCATTTTTGTAGCGATAAAATCGTCCCATAGGAATGAATGGACAAGCTAGAATGGAGCTAGAGTGGAGGCAGCTCTTACCTGCCTAATCTTCAAAAAATTTCTAAAGTGCCGCCACTCCTAAATGTTTTACTCCACACACAAATGTTATATCAAAACGTTCATCTACTCCTGCTGCCACTAACAATACCAAAATCTAAGCCATAAATATAATAGTTATTACACCAAGATCATTTGTTTGGAACTCACATTCTCCATTGACATTCATTGAATGTACTCGTACTGTACTTTAAAAGCTTTAAAAATAAACCCTACTTCTAACCTGTCAGTGTGTCTACAGTTTTAGGGTATCATAGACATATTATATATCAAAATGTTGGCCTGGTTCTTAGGCTTCCAGCGATATAAGTTTCTAAGCTGTGGTATGTATAGTTTTGAAACTAGAGCCATGTGAAGACAGCTATACCTTCACAATTTTATTAAAACTGAGGAGATTTGTAACAGCAATATTGTATGACCCATCACAGGTGCTCGTTAAGAGAGGGTTTAATTAAAAACAAGATCAGAGGGTTCTGCCATGGAAGTTATAAACAAGGCCACTGATTAATTAACATGACACTGCACTGGTCTTAACAATATAAGTGTTCAAGTGTACCACTCCCATCCAACACCACATTGTCAACACACTACCACGGCATTCCCAACACCATGACACAGCCCACACCACAGCATTCCCAACACTATGTTAATACCTAACACCACAGACCACCAAACACCACACCTAATAAAAGATAACAACATACTAGAGCCAACACCATAGCACACCCAACAGCATATCAGACCCAACACCACAACAGAGTATATCATGCTAGCATCATGTTAGCAACATGCTAATAATGCTAGTATCATGCTAGCATAATGTTAGCATCATGTTAATCATTCTAATATCTTACTAAAAACATGCAAGCATCATGCTAATCATGCTAATATCTTACTAAAATCATTCTAGCATCATGCTAGCAACATGTTTATCATGCTAGCATCATGCTTATCTTGCTAATATCTTACTAAAAACATGGTAGCATCATATACTCTACTGGTCTTTACTGATATCTACTGATCTATACTGGTCTCTACTGGTCTTCTTTGATATATACTGGTCTCTACTGATCTGTACTGGTCTCTACTGGTCTTCACTGATATCTACTGATCTGTACTGGTCTCTACGGTCTCTACTGGTCTTTACTGATATCTACTGATCTGTACTGGTCTCTACGGTCTCTACTGGTCTTTACTGATATCTACTGATCTGTACTGGTCTCTACGGTCTCTACTGGTCTTCACTGATATCTACTGATCTGTACAGGTCTCAACAGCCTCTCCTGGTCTTTACTGATATCTACTGATCTATACTGATCTCTACCGGTCTTTACTGATATCTACTGATCTGTACTGGTCTCTACAGCCTCTACTGTTCTTTACTGATATCTACTGATCTGTACTTCACTGGTCTTCACTGATATCTACTGATCTCTACTGGTCTTTACTGATATCTACTGATCTCTACTGGTCTTTACTGATATCTACTGATCTATACTGGTCTCTACTGGTCTCCACTGATATCTACTGATCTGTACTGGTCTCTATGGTCTCTACTGGTCTTTAGTGATATCTACTGATCTACACTGGTGTCTACGGTCTCTACTGGTCTTTACTGATATCTACTTATCTATACTGATCTCTACTGGTCTTTACTGTTATCTAATGATCTATGCTGTAAGAAGCTAATCATGCTACTAGTGGCGGCAAGAACACTTCACACAATTTCCTCAGAAATTGTACCAATTCTAGTTGTTAATAAAACTACAACTCCCACATTCCGCAAGGAGTCATGCGCCAACTGCAGTA
Organism: Umbra pygmaea; assembly: GCA_016801145.1. NCBI lineage: Eukaryota > Metazoa > Chordata > Actinopteri > Esociformes > Umbridae > Umbra > Umbra pygmaea. The sequence continues at coordinate 7,134 of JACXGM010018581.1, read as the reverse complement.
GTTTGCTGTGACATCGCCAGTGATTAGCAGTAGCATTACTAGTTTAATTACATTTCTCAGTAGCGTGGTCATAACGTCACTGTTTTCTCAAACAAATAGCTTTACAGTAATGAAGCTATTTTATTGATCAAGGAAGTGCGGTAGCATTCACGCAAGCTACATTTCCTCGAGTATTTCTGAAGCCTAACTCTGAAATACAACTGCTAAGTATGTTAAGGATCAGTGACTCACGCCACTGCCATACACAGCCTGTATGTGTAGCCGAATAGTGATGTGCGAATCCTGAATGATTCGTTTTGTTTTTAACAAGTCTTCAGAGAAATTGGTGTACTGAATCACTGCTCTAAAAGATTTGTTCATGTGAATCACTTTTGTGCAAGTCAATATCACAGATTTAGCAGGTGAAGTTGCTTTAACTCCTCCCACCTCCTCCCTTTCGTTGTTTGTGGCCATTCTTTCTTTTTCAGTCCACAAGTCTAAATAAGCTCTGTCCGATCTTCAGAAACAGTCCTGCTCACAGCAGTGAGGGAGGAAGATATTCTAAACCCACTTGGAAGCCCCATCAGTGATCAATTAAATGCCCTAGAATCTCACCGGCCAGAGTCTAAACCAGCCTTAAGGATTATCTGCATTTAAGGGTAGGGCTGGGAGGTATGGCTTAAATTTAATACCCCGATATTTTTCAAATGTTTGACGGTATTCCGGTATTTAAAGGTATTTCATTTTTTAAGTAAAGGGTTGAAAGAAATTAATTTGTTTGTTAATTATGATTTTTGTTGGAACACCAATAAACAAGACTGAGTAAGTAAAAGTAGTGCTATTGTTTAAATCTTTATTAAATGCGGGAATACTAATAAATAACTTCGCAACCGCAAAAAAACAAGCCTATCCGCTGTCTATGGCTTTAGTACTGAACCGTGGCATGTCATGGCACCACCACAGTACTTGCTTAGGTTTATGAATTACAAAAAAGTCCCACTGTCATTTAACTAGATTAAGTACTGGTATAGTTCTGACAATCAGATTGGTTTCACAGGTTCTGGGCACGGAAAAATAGCCTTTGAACTCGAGCCAAACAACCCCCATAAGCTTTTTTCCCTTGTTAGAACATCGGTCGAGTCGCTTAGTGCATGCGCTAATAGAACCAAGTGTGTATATGCCGTCAAGAGCATGCCAAAGGTGTAGGTGGCAGTGTAACGAAAGGCTGAAGCCCACGTTAGCCAATCAGATTCCCAAAAGTAGCCAGATGAAATTGTAAACATAGGTCGCACTTTTGGCGCAGGTGCATGTTCTGGCGCATACTGTGACGTCGGCTGCCTAAACCTCCGTTTTCCTTCGTTTACATGCCAACGGAGTTTTCAAAAATCTCCTCTTTAGCCAGAGTTTTTAGAAAGAATCGTTTTCAAGGGCGAATTCTCTGTTTGCGTGTAAACGAAGGGCACAAACTAAGGGAAATATCTCAGTTTTTCAAAATAACTGTCCGTGTGTAAACGGGATCTTAAACCAAACCATGTCCACACTATCGACGTTGCACCCTTTTTAACAACACATTTTTCGCTTGCTGATGCGCGGATAATTCTACCTGCACCCTCCATAGTTTTTTTCCACCGTTTATCTAACTTCCAGGTGTTTGTTTCTCACGTGTGTTTGTGTGTGTCCCGCAGTGGGCATTAAGATTTTAGGGGCGCAGTTTGTCCAAAATAAGATTATTCTCAGTTGTTGCAGCTGGCGGAATGACATGAAAAAATACCGGTAACGAATATAGCATACCGCTACATACATGAATACCGGTATATAGTTTTTTCCGGTATACCTCCCAGCGCTATTTAAGGGTCATCATAATTGTAGAAAAAGGGCAGCATACAGAGTAAATGAGTTATTGTTCACAGATTCTCTATGGGTGAGCACAATCCATTCAGCAGGGAGTTTGTACAACATTTTAGGGACATTGCCACACAGTACCAGAGTCTACTCACCAAAAAGCCAAGCCACTATGTTAACTGCGGCCCAGGCCACTACAGTCAGTTAGAATTGACGATTTATATGACTTGTGTTGTTTATACATCGTTTGCCAATTCAAAAAGTAAATTATTAGCAAAGAAGATTATTTGTGTTACTAGGTGATGTTAGATTATGAAGAGTTGAGTTGGATATTCTATGATACAGATACACTAAAAAGTATTCTATTTTTTTGTAATTCACACTTTTATTGAGAGAGCATGTTACACTATATAGTAGTAGGACTTTATAAATTGCTTTTGCTTTAACAATTTTTTACCATTTGGTTTAAAAAAAGAAAAGAAAAAGGAGAAAAAGAAAAAAATATTACAAGAACTTAATGCGGGTGGCGGGGAAGCCAAGTTACCACCATCTTATTTACATGGGCATTAGAATCAGTGCATCCAAATCTAAAGCCGCAGTATTTACATAATATCAGACCTAACAGGCTTAACATGTGCTGTCCACTTCGACCATATACTGTAGAAGGTGTCCCTCTGCACTTTGAGGGAGAGACACTTTTTCCATTATGTAGATCTCTCGCACAATGCCTATCCAGTCCTCAATTGTTGGTGCTTCAGGTTTCAACCATCTCCTCGTGAGGGCCTTCTTACTCGCGGCTATTAAGATGTATAAGAGTTTCTTATCCTCAAATCTTAGTGTATCCACTCAAATATGTGGTTTCAAAAGTCAAAGGAAAAACAATTGAGAAAATATTCTGTATATGTTCATGAATTAGAGACCAATACTGATGAATGACTTGGCATTCCCAAAAGATATGAAAATGGTTGGCCCCGTCCACCCCACATCTCCAGCAGGTATCGCCAGTGCTTCGATACCTTTTCTGAACAGAGGAAATGAAGAACCTCATTACACTTTTCCAACTAAATTCACGCCATACATTCTACCCAGTTGTTGCCCACTGTGTCTCTCATGTGTTCCCAACTTTCCTCTGTAATTGTCAGATTACCTTCTTTCCCACTTCAACTTAACATAGAGAGTGTTGTCTTTTTTACCACTCAGGATGCTGTTGTATAATGTGGATATAATTTTATTTTGCCCACCTGGTTTAGTTAATGCTATAAATGTTTTCACATGTCCCATGTAATTGAAATTCACTTTTAGTTCCTGATTAAAATAGTGTCTGACTTGAAGATATCTAAAAAAGTAATCGGAGCCAAATGTATGTTCTCTTTGCAGGGTTTCAAAGCTTTGCAGTGCCCCCTTGTGGACAAGTGAATAGTAATTAGTTAATCCTTTTGAAATCCACCTCTTGAATCTATCATCATATTGATTTGGGGTAAAGTCTGAATCATATGCACACCATCTTAAAATCCTAGAGGTGACTTCCAAACCACAAATCTTAATTGCTTCTTTTCAGGCAGATATCATTACATGGGCTACAGGTTCATCAGTTAAGTGGATTTTATTCTGTAATTTGGTGTCCACTAATAAGGCTTCAACTAGTATTCCATCAATCTTTGTCCCTCCCACATCTTTCCATCCTGCTGTGTAGTCCGAAGAACACAAACATTAATGGTCCTAGCTGGGCAGCACAATAGTATTCTTGTAAACAGGGAAGGCCCCGTCCACCCCTATTTTTCTTAAGTTGTAAGGTTTGGTGTATTATTCAAGCTTTTTTCCCTTTCCAGATACATTTTGACAGCATTCTATCCCACTCTGTGAATTGTCTTTGGGGTATGGGAATTGGTAGGCATTGGAATAAATACAGCATCCAGTGAAGGATATTCAGTCTAATTGAATCAATTTTTGAATGTAATTCCAAAAAGGATATGTTATTCCATCTCTGTATATCTGATTTTATCGTTATATTCAATGGGCCATAGTTGGCATCAAACATTTTAGAGTTGTCACGATGTAATATCACCCCTAGGTATTTAATACCATCCGCATCCCATTTCCATTTATAGTGATCTTTAATTTCTTCTGGTGGTTCATAATTTAGAGTTAGTACCTGTGTTTTGTTTACATTAACCTTGTACCCCGAGAAAGAGCCATACTCTGACAATAGTTTCATGATTTTGGGTAGAGCTCGTGTGGGGTAAGATACTGTTATTAACAAATCGTCAGCAAAAAGTGCCAATTTTTGTTCACCCCCTACTGTCTTTATTCCAGATATATCCTGTTTCTGCCTGATCCATTGGCAAAGTAGTTCTATAAACAAGGCGAAGAGGAGTGGCGAAATACAGCATCCCTAGCATGTTCCGCGTTCCAATCTGAATGATTCAGTGAGGTCCCCATTAATTTTAATCCTCGCTGTCGGTTTATTGTATAAACCTGAAATAACGTCAATTATAGATTTATCAAAACCAAATTTTCCCAGCACCATATATAGAAAGAGCCACCTCACTGAATCGAATGCCTTTTCGGCGTCTAAACTAAACACCAAGGTCTCTGATTTTTGTTTGTCAACCTGCCTCATTATGTGCAGAACCCTCCTAAGGTTGTCTTGAGGCTGTCTCTGATAAAACCTGTTTGATCTTTGTGAATTAACCCCGGTAAAATTGTTTCTAATCTCTTTGACATGACAGAGGTGAACAGTTTATAGTCTATATTCAAAACACTGATTGGGCGATAGTTACTACATTCTAATCTATCTTTTCCTTCTTTCGGGATGATATAAATTATTGCTTCACTCCAGGAGGGAGGGATCACTTTTCTTTCCATCACCCAATAAATGTTTTCAGCAAGGTTGGGACCAGGTAGTCTCGCATTATTTTGTACCACTGCCATTTTCCCTCTCTTTAGTCTTTTAATTGCTTTAAGAATTTCTTCCTTTGTTATTATGGATATTAACTTTTTATTCTGTTCCTCTGTCACTGTTGGTAACTCTAATTTGGACAGGAAGGTATTGATGTCCAGACTATTGTCTTTATGGGGTTGAGAATACAGGCTTTTGTAGTATTTATGAAAGCATTGTTGAATTCTGTCCTGTTCATATTCTATTCGGCCGTTTGAGGGATTCTTTATTTTATGTATCGTCCTCTCCACTTGTTGCTTTCTAAGGCTATGAGAAAGGAGTCTTAAAGCTTTCCTCCCTACTTCATAGTACTGTTGCTTAGTCAGAAGAAGATTTTTCTGTACATCCATGGTGTGGAAGTCATCAATTTCTTTTTTCATTTTTCTAATGTCGGATTTAATGTCATCCTTCAAAGTCACAGAGTGTCGCTTTTGCAGTTCTAACACCTTGTTTTCTAGGTGCTGGAGTTTTTGCCTATTTGCCTTTTTAAGGTGGGAGGAAATTCTAATTATTTTCCCTCTAATCACTGCCTTCAGTGTGTCCCACAGTATTGCAGGAGATACCTCGTCTTTATCGTTGTGGTCTAAATACATCTCTCTTTCGTTTTTTAATCTCTCTTTAATATCTGAGTAATTTAGGATGTTTGTGTTCAATCTCCATAGGGTAGATCTCTCTTTCCTGTTCAGGCTGATATTAGCATACAGCGGATTATGTTCTGAGACAGAGGGGCCTATTTCAGTCCTTCAGCCGAAATAAATCATTCTTAAACATGAAAATATAGTCTAACCTTGAATAGACATTGTGTGCGTACGAGTAGTGGGTATATTCCCTGTCAGTTGGATGATAGTCTTTCCATACATCCACTAAACCCAAGTCATCCATAAAGTGTACCATCCTTTTCCCTATGTTCCTTGTATCCCCTTTCCCATTTGAAGTATCCAATTTTGCATGTAGTGTGACATTAAAATCACTGCCACAAATTAACATTCCCTGACTTTTTGTTGTTGTTAGTTCTAGGATCTGCTAATACAGAGACCAATCGCTGCCCGGGGGTATACACGCTTAAAAGACTTATTTTATTACCCCCAATCTTACCCGTTATCATTATATATCTGGGTGAAAGACGTGCCGCTCATTTTTTTCTGTCCATAAGGTTTGAATAACTTTAAAAATGAGAAAATTTCATAGTAACGCTATAATTTACTTCAAAATATCTGTTTCTTTGTGCCCCTGTCTTGAAATGCCTGATTTTATTAAGTTTTGAGATGATATTGAGAGAATAAGGGCAAAATTGTGTAAATGGTGTAACCATAAAAATGTAGCACCAAGAATATAAGTTGTTGAAAAAATGTGTAATGATGTTCTAAACAGCCTCTGAAATACATTGGCATAATCTTAAACAAGTATTTTTTATACCAAATAATAAAAGTGAAACATGGCATTTCTGAATATTTCTATTAACATGGGGAATCATGTCTGCCAAGTCAAACGTCTGGTATGTCTACTGGTGTAACCACCCTTTTTGGAGCCATTTTGAAACTTTTGAGCCAGAAGATCATGTGAAAGGATGTGATGTCAAACAGAATGACCCCTGAACACCCCAACTGCCACAAGGCAAGGTTAGTAACTCTCTCAAAAATGTGTCAAAATAATACATTTTCAGGTCATGGTCAGGTATGATTAGAATACATGTCAAATGGTATGACCTCAATAAAATGTTAATAAACATAAATTATCATAAAATATTCAAATTAACATGAAAAATAGTTTCAAATCTTCAAACCAAGTTCAAGTGTTTACATAGTCACCCACAATAATGCCTGCAAATTTTGGTTTCAATTTTAAATGTCCAGTGGGGTAACCGGGTTACACCATTGGACCTCTTCCTCTATGAGATTAACTTGATCAAGTTATGGACAATAGTTCTACTTTTGTAATGTTTATTAGGGCCCAAGCCAACGGCGAAGGCCCTTTTGTTTTCCTTAAGATTATTTATTATTATTATTAGGGCCCAAGCCAACGGCGAAGGCCCTTTTGTTTTCGTTAAGATTATTATTAGGGCCCAAGCCAACGGCGAAGGCCCTATTGTTTTCCTAAAGATTATTATTATTTTTTTTTTTTTCCTACCTTTTGGGCACTTCAGAGCCATCAGAGCCGGGCTGAAGCTGGTACCCGACGTGGCAGGGGGGCTCTACAGCGCCCCCTGGAACGGGATTCGAACACTTGTCCATATATCAAACACGCTTGCATGTAATAATATGAAACTTGGTACACTTATAGATCTCATCGGGCCGAACAACTTTCGTGCTCTAAGTTTTACGTCAGCCCAACAGGAAGCCGGATATTATGAGTCGTTTATGGGGCGTTGTAAACGC
>JACXGM010018580.1:6691-19033 GCA_016801145.1 Umbra pygmaea | reverse complement strand
TACATACCCTGGTGCAATTAGAAGTGAATGCTATTCGTACATACCCTGGTGCAATTAGAAGTGTATGCTATTCATACATACACTGGTGCAATTAAAAGTAAATGCTATTCGTACATACCCTGGTAAAATCACTTTATTAAATTCAACCATGAAATTTGAAACCTGTAATTTTGAAGCACAAAAGTAAATTACATAAACTCAGGGGCAGTTGAAAACAATCCTCCATTTTTCAATTTGGTACTGCCTGTAGAGTCTGTACAGTCAGTTTATCAGTCCAAGAGGCCATTCATTTCTTGGTTCTTGGCTGTTCCTGAGGAAAACAACACATCCTGGCTGGATGTTTGGATGGATGGCCTGCCACTTTTTGCAGGCCTGCAGTGTTGGGAGGAATTGTTTCTTCTAGCAGTCCCAAAAGGTGTTGGACAGGTGTTGGGACTTATAGATCAGCTACTCCAAACTCGCCAGCAGGAACCATGTTCACCTTTTGCGTGAGAAGAGCAGCTGGTGTGAGTATGAACAAGTCATCATGGTCTGTTGTTACAGGAACAGGAGGCCTGGCATTGATGATTGCAGCCACTTCTGTCATGAAAGTCGACAGATTCTTTCCCAAGTCTGACCATTCTTTCCCAAGCGCCACCACAGTGAGATGCATGTGGAGGATTAAAGGTCCAAGTGCAGCCTTGGTCTGACAGGTAAGTCTTCACAGCAGTGCTCTCGATGTTTAAAGGTATCTTTACAGTCTTTACAGTCTTTACAGGCGCCGACAAAGTTTGTGCCACGCTCTGAACAGATGTGTTTGAGTGGCCAGCGCACAGCAAGGAAACGCTGTAGCGCGTTGATGAAGCTGGATTCTATGACTTCAATGTGCATGGCTCTTGTGCTCATGCATGTAAAAATCACCGCCCACCTTTTACTTTGTGCAAATCCAACTCTGGCCCTAGGTGAGGAGACATTCCAAGGGCCAAACACGTCTAGACCAACATTTGTGAATGGAGGGTCTGTTGACCGACAATCAGGTGGCAGACTTGCCATTTTCTGGATGCTGAGTGGAGCTCTAAGCCTCCTGCAGGTTACACATTGGTGGATAATGCTGCTCACTCTTCTTCCCACTAATGATCCAGAAGCCAGCTGAACGGACAGACCCTTTTGTAAAGTAACGGCCTTGGTGGTGGATCTGCTCGTGGTTGTGTCTGATGAGCAAAACTGCAATGTGCTGCTGGCCAGGGATAATCAAAGTAGTCTTTTCACTCTGATCAAGGCTTGAGTGATGAAGAAGACCTCTGACTCTTAGAAGGCCATGAGTGTCAATGAAGGGATCCAAATTCCTTCATTGAGGGGGACTCGTTTTTTCTATCCTCTCTTGTTTTTGGATACATTGACTGGTGACCTGGTTGTTGCTGAACTTCTCTTTAACATGGAACACATTAGAGCATGGCTCAAAAAGTGTGGGGCATTTCAGCTCTGTGGTGTTTGTGTGGAAGGCGTTGATTGTCAGAGGTTTGTGGACATTACCTAGACACACGTTACCAACAATGACCCACCCAAGGTCCAACTTCTGCGCGTAGGGCAGGTTGTGAGAGCGGTTTACCTGTTTGCCGACTTTATGCACTCTGAAATTGTCCCATCCTAAGAGAAGCATAATGGGGGCTTGTGGGTCAATTTCTGGAATGAGTGCTGCCAATGACCATAGATGAGCATGATGAAGAGCCACTTCAGGTGTTGGAATTTTGTCTTTGTTATTCAGGATGTCGTTACATTCTATGAGACTCGGTAGCGAAATGCAAACCGTTGGCTCTTCTTCCTGATGATTCCTCCACACTCGAGCGCATGTTCTTAGTGTGTAAGGAGCGCTTGGACTTTGGTCACTCAAAACTTCAAAGAACTGTGAGTAAGCCAGCTCTGCTCGTCAAGGATCGCATACAGTCTCACTGTCTTTTCTCTTTGGCCAGCTGGATACAATTTTACGAGGCATATTTTGAAACATGAACAGTCTGTTACATGCCAACCACAAACTTTTGTGCAGTTGTTAGTCACATGAGACTTGGAGTGAGACCGGGAACCTTTCTGCTCCTCCCGCCATGCTCAGGAGCAGGGTCCGCCTCTTGAATCCAGGGTGCAGGTCCAGGGTGGAGTGCTGTGTTGTGTCTTTCGCTCTTACATTCAGAATACTGAATTTTGATTCTGCAGTTCTTTGCTAAGTGAGATGTGGAAGAGCAGCACTTAAAGCACACATGTTATGCGCTCTTCAATGGGCTTTTCTCTGAATGCATGACATTTACGCAGGGGGTGTGGCTTTTTATGCAGTAGGCATAGTTTATCGCTGTCATCCAACCTTGTTTGCGGCTCACCGGTGTCAGATGTTGCCCTGGGAGATACCTCTGTTTTGTTGACAGAGACTTCACGCTGTCTGTTTGGCTTCCAAGCTGTCTTCTCGGTCCTAGAGGCCATGTCTGCATGAGTGATGAAGCTGAAGTTTGGATCATTCATGATTCCAGCCTGCTAGCTGACAAAGTGTACAAAGTAGACAAATGGAGAATATGGCACCCGGTTCTGCCGTTTGAAGAATGCAACTACTAATGCCAACTTCTCTTGCAGATGGAACAGAAGTTTCTGTACTCTTTGGTTGACTCCTCTTGTCGTGTCTAGGAAAGAGAGGCCAGGCAAGTCTCCAGCTTTGGCTGCATGCAGTTCTATTACTAGGTCACTCAGCTTTATTAGCTTAGACTCAACTCTGCTTATTAATCTTGGAAAACTGTCAATGCGTTTGAACAGACCATTGTCTATTGCTTCAGCTGAGCCGGTGGATGTGTATTGCTCTTATCTGCTCAACATGCTCTGCCGACTCCTTGCCATGCCATTTTAGCAGAAGATCCATCTCCTCACTCTGTGTCAGATTTAAACCGCTGGTTGCAGTCTGAAGTGTGTACCTGAACTTTTTCTTGTGTACCACCACTACTTCTCGCATGTAGCTGGTACTCAACCACTGACAGAGAAAGCGTCAGTGAAAGAGAGATTTACTTACTTCAGATCTCTTGACGAATCACATAAAGGCAAACAGTCGGCCCACCTAGAGTGTCAAGCGCAATTATCTCGCGAACTGTACTTGCTTGGTCCCGTTGGAAAGAGGAAGATCAGACAAAAAGAATGAGTGGTGGCTCATCACTGTGGGATGTAAACACAGCCGGAGCTATGGCGCCTCAAAGTCGGTCATGTTTTTTAGACGGTCACCTTTTTGACTAAACACATTACAGATAGGAAGTTAAAAATAGCTGGGATTTCAAAAACGTATAGAAATATAGTAAGAAATGGATGATCTATGTTGATGTTGACTTGTTGGTATGGCCTCCAAACTTTGCACACTGGTCCAGGACTGTTTTTAAATATTTAATAAAACATAAAATTACATTTTGCAGCCATGGGTCTGGCAAACCATAAGGCACTTCACTGTAGGTCAAAGTATGACCTTTCCAGAGGCCAAAAGGTCAACTTTGTGCCAGGCGAACCTAAAACCCCTTAGACCTCGAAGGTTGATGTGAGCGGAACTGCTAGCATTAATGAGGAGTCTGCAGCTACCAACCTTAACATTAACTTAGTCAATGACACTGATGTCAACAATAACGTAACGAAACACATGGACTGTTGGTCAAGGGACACACATGACTTGTTTAAACAAATGCATGTATGTTGTTATAAATAGCAATAAATTGTTTGTTGTACCTGCAATATATCCCAAGTTTAGTTTTTCTCTGTAGAAATCTGAAATGACATAATTATTTGCCAATGCAAAAGAGTACCAGCACCTTTTTTCCCACTTCAAGCACTGCTTCTCTGACGCTTCTGGCTCCATGGCACACTCCAGTAGTGTATCTCTGAGTAGACACTGCTTGGCTGGTCGTCCACAAACTGCGTATGACGACGTAACAGTTAGCCGCCAGCTACAGTTACAGTGCGTTATCTTGCCTGCTTGAGAAGCGTTGTTTCACTCTTGCGGTCTTCGGTACACTGACAGCCACCTAAACTCTCTCCTAACATCAAGACTCTGAAGACAGTGGTTCTCAAGTCCACTGGTTTGAGTTACAAGAAAAGTGTGAAACAATGACCCTACTGTACTGTAGACATAAATGTAGGCAAGTGTAGCTGTAGTTTGCTTGCTACAGTACAACCACAACTCACTGAATCGTTAATTTGTAGCGTTCGTTTACTTCATAACAACGGCTCACGTGACATAGTGGTTATAGCTGAGAGTCTTAAAGTGACAGCAACGTAAATAGAGAACTCATTAAGGCTTGAGGCAAATTAACTTCTTACTTTTGACAGCGTATTTATAACAAAACACATACTGATACTGTATACAAAGTATCGGTACTAACTTAACAAATTAACGGTTGTATGCTTTCACTTAAGACAGAAAGCACAAATAGTAGGCTATCTATTTTACGCTAGAAATTAAACTGTTATAAACTTTAGAGAGAAAACTTTCTTAATATGCCAGTTTCTGCTGTCAAGGAAGATGAATGTCTGCCGTGATTTCGGTGCACGCGAGCAACGTGTTTTTGTTGTTACGTCACAGGTTGTGAATAGCTCAGCTGTGTGGCCTCGGCTATTCGTACGAAGGTGCAGAACATAGAAATTGAATGATTAGAAATTCCATTCCAATTCAAATCAATGTAGCAGAATGGTCCGAGTGGCAGCCATTTTTTTGTAAACCGCATTAAACCGATTTATGGCAAGCATGACTATGTGTGTGTCCTCCTGATTAAAGAATAATTTCACCCGTGTTAGGGAACAGTGTTGTGTGACACAGCAGGACTGCTACACAGAGGTCTCCCGTGTTGGTGAGAAGCACATCATTTCAAAAGACGAGGAATCCTGAAACAGACAGACAGGCAGAGAGGACAGACAGGACAATGGGGAGAGGGACACTACTTAACATCTGAGCCAAAACCATAGAACTAAGTCCATGGGACAGAGCTGAAGCAGGGTGTTGTGCTCTGTGGTTAGTCAATGCCTGGTAAGATACCAGACCCCAGCCACTACCCACACCCTGGTACAGGACTCATGGTTTAAGGCTCCCAAGGGCTGTGGGCTGGAAGCCTGTATTTTAGGATGGATAAAAGTATGCTAAACGACCATGTTATATCATTATTATCTGATTAGTAATGTGTAGAACGATGCACTCCAAAACTGGTGACAGGTTTATAGCTGTGATTCAAGCAGTGCACCAGTCAAGCAGACACTTTTATTATTTTGGCTTGAACCTGGGACATTTGCTTGGTTTCACACGTGACCCTGTGTACTGGAGAGGCCGGCAGAACGTACCCTTATAGAGAGGTTCTCCTTCCCCCGTACGTCTGCTGAACTGCTGGGTTCTGGAGTCACCAGTTTCCTGGGACAGCTGCCCATGTCTACTGGGCCATGGGAACCGAACACTCTCCTCTGACAAACACACACACTTCAGATAAAAAATCAGCAGCAGTTAAAAAATCATTTTGTTATTACTGAAGGAAATAAAAGATGATACCTTGATTCCACCACTCAAACGTGAGCTGTGATGCTTTTGATTTGACCGCAGTATCACCTGATCACTCACAGGCGTCCCAGGGACCTGCTTTGCAATCTACATGAAACACAACACACTCAAGCACTTAAAACTATTCCTGTCCATTCCACTGTTACAGGTGTGTGTTCTACCTGTCTGATGAGCTGTTTCTTCTTGGCCGACTCTGGCATACTGCTGACCTGCGTGTACAGCTCCCTGAGGGCTTTCTCAGTGTGGGTTTGACTGGAGCTGCTCCAGTCTGTACATGTTGTCCCGCCCCCAGCAGACTTAGAGGGGTGCGCCTCCACACCCCCACTAGACAGAGCTAGGTCATCCTGGGGGGGTTAATAGAAGGTGTTATGAGGTATTCCCTCACATAATAAATGTACAGGCAGGAGAAGACATGCTCAATGGATTGTGTCTGTAGTGAACTCACTGAGGACCGAGAGGCGCTGGATCCTGTGAAATGAATGCAGGCATATTATTTCTTTAAAACACACAATGACCACGTCATTATTCAGTCAAACACAACTCAAGGATTCAGTTCACCCAACCTATTTCAAACAGTGAATTAAGTGGTTGACTAGATCCAGCAGACATCAGAGTTCCAGTTACTCTTACCCTGAAGAGTTTCTGAAAGTGCTTGATGAGGAAAGGCAATCCATTTTTCAGCTTCACAATGATCCCTTGAAGGTCACTGGCTTGCACCTAGACAACAATGCCAGACTAAGGGCCTATTTAGATTGCAAATATTATCAAAAAGGAAAAAGTATTAAACAAACGGGAACTGGAGTGCTGTTGGTATTGCTTGTATCCTCCGGTGCTCTTGGAAGGGTTAAATGTTCATAAATGAGAATTGGGAAAAAATCCAGCTCCAGGCACTCGGTAAGATAAAAAAGTTAAAAAGCCTTTATTATTTTTAGGGCTGAAGCATTAAAACACCAATGTGTATCGGCCCACTGGCCTTCATCAGGGTTTCTTATTGTAGCTTGAGTTTATGCATACACTCTCTATGTTTAGCTGCCGTGTCTATGCCGTGATAGAGCATAGTTGTTTAGTTATTATCATTGTGCCTCCTGTTCGTTTCAGTTGAGTATATGCGTATGGTCTGTAATTGTCCATATGCCTAGTCAGCATAGTATCAGCTAAGGATATACCGTTGTGCAACTCGCTACCATTACACCATTACTTTACTCTTGTACAATCCCTGGACGATCTTCATTCATTAAAGCACACAACTCATCTCCCTGCCTTGGTCTCCCTCCTACACTATCTAAAACGTGACATGATGCATGAGCACTTTGCATATAGAAACCAGACCAGTCTGTTGACCTACACATGAAGAATGTCCCTGCTATACACATTTCTCGAGACATTTCAGAAAAATTGCATTTACATTTGAAACACCCCAGGTGACTTCTTTTGAAATCCTCTCATACGCTACCTCTGTAGTTTGTGTGAAATGTAACAGCTATTCAAGAGAGACTTGCAAATTTACAGAATAACATTTTATATCGTCTCTAGCTTTCCTCAAGAGGTCTAACAGTCGTGGCCAAAAGGTTTGAGAATGGCACAAGTATTGGTCTCAACTCCCTTGGCTGAGAAGCAACCCCACACATGAATGGTCTCAGGATGCTTTACTGTTGGCATTAAACATGACTGATTGTAGCACTCACTTTGTCTTCTCCGGACAAGATGTTTTCCAGATGGCCCAAACAATTGGAAAGGGGATTCATCAGAGAAAATTACCTTACCTGAGTCCTCAGCAGTCCAATCCCTGTACCTTTTGCAGAATATCAGTCTGTCCCTGATGTTTTTCCTGGAGAGAAGTGGCCTCTTTGCTGCCGTTCTTGACACCAGGCACTAGTGGTGCCCCGATCCCACAGCTGAATCAACTTTAGGAGATAGCCTGGCGCTTGCTAGGCTTTCTTTGGTGCCCTGACTCCTTCTTCACAACAATTGAACCCTTTCTTCTTGAAGTTCTTGATGATCTGGTAATTGTTTGATTTAGGTGCAATCTTACATTGTGCAAAGCAATGATGATGGCATGGGTTTCCTTGCAGGTAACCATGGTTGACAGAGGAAGAACAATTATTTCAAGCTCCACTCTCCTTTTAATGCTTCCAGTCTGTTATTCTAAATCAATCAGCGTGACAGAGTCATCTCCTGCCTTGTCCTCATCAACACTCTTAGCTGTGTTAACGAGACAATCACTGACATGATGGCAGATGGTCCTTTTGTGGCAGGACTGAAATGCAGTGGAAATGTTGTTTTGGGGGGATCAAATTCATTTTCATAGCAAAGTGGGACTTTGCAATTAATCTGATCACTCTTCATGACATTCTGGAGTATATGCAAATTGCCATCATCAAAAGTGAGGCAGCAACTTTTGTGAAAACCTTTGTGTCATTCTCAAGATTTTTGAACCCCAACTGTCTATGTGGCTGAAAGCTCTTGTAATGTAAATGGCCACTAAGCAATTCTTAAAACACAGCAGGTCTTAAATGATTTAAGACAGAACAAGACACAGAGAAGATCCGACAGACACAAAGAGAGATAGAGATAGGTACGTGTTTGGGGCAGATGATGGTTGAGGACACACATCTGGTTTTTGTGCTGGTTGCGAGCAGTGTGGTATAGCAGGTCCGGGATCAGTTTGAGGAGACTGCAGTTAGCTTATCTGGCACAGCAGTCTTATTACCTTGCCCGTCAAACAGGGTCTGCTCTACGGATGGTAATGAGAAAAATGTGATTCAGGTGAATAAGCCCTACATTGAAATAATGCTATGTTTGAAATGAATAAGCCATATACTGAAGTCATGCTACATATCATATCGCCTCTTGCTTGTGTGGTACCTGCTATCTTCACATGAGCGTGGTAGTGTCTGTGTGTGAGCAGGGGTTCAGGTAGCTCTCTTAAGAAGGTTTTAAGCACGGTAGCTGTATCGTTAGGATGGAAGTCCCCCGTCTCCAGATCGATCTCTGTACCTGCGTTCAACATCTCTCTCAGGGCTGTTTGCCTTAGGCTGTGGCCCGGCACACGGAACAAGCCCTCCACATTAAGTTCTGTGGGAGATTACAGATGGATAGAGAAAAGGGAAGAAATATGTAAGTAAATGAAGGTGTGTGCGAGAGAGAGGGACAGAGAGAGAGTGGGGGGGTTAAAAGAGGAGAAATAAAGTAGACAGCCATAGCAGAGAAAAGAGCGAGCAAAGAGTTTTCAGATGAATAATTGACTCCCCTGTGCTATCCCAGTGTCCACTTTCAGAATATGACATCACCAGATGTTGAAATAGACCATGACCTCATACCGACTCATTTATTCAGCAGAACACGAAAAAGACTGAAACTAACTCACAACTGACACATCAGCGAGGAGAAACTAGCTGAGACACTGAAATAGGACATGGGAGTGGGCAATTTGAAAACTTCTTGAAAACATTAAGAAATGCACAAAGCTATTCCCTCCTCAGTCAGAGGTGCACCAAACACCACCCCTTTGTCTGGAAAACACCACGCAAAAAATAATAAACAGAAATATTGACGCCAGACTGTACACCGCAGAAAGACCAGTTTTATTGTAATCTTTATTGTAATCCTTTGTTTTAATAAAACCAATTCGTACAGCACTTTGTTCAGCTTAGGTTGGTTTTAAATGTGCTTTATAAATAAATTGATTTGACTTGGATCAAGAGTTCTTATGTTCGGTTCACCTTTGCGTTTGAGGAAGCTGAGAGACCTCAAGAAGCTGGGTTGTGCTGTAGGCATTCTGGTGTCAGGCTCGCCTTTCCATTAGGCAAACTCATCCCCAGGCAGTTCGATAAGCCTTGTGATGTTACTGAGGACCAGCTCTGTGAAAACTTGGGAATGTGGTCAAAGGTTTGTGAACTCCTTAGAATTTTCTATATTTCTGCATAAATATGATCTGAAACATCATCAAATGTCCTAAAAGTAGATAAAGAGAACCCAATTGAACAAATGATAAAAAATATTATACTTGGTCATTTATTCAATAAGGACAATCATCCATATCTTTGAGTGGCAAAAGTATGGGAACCTTTGCGTTAAGTATCTGGTGTGACTCCTTTGTGCAGCATAAACTGTAACTAAATGATTATGGTAACTGTTGATCAGTCCTGCATTTAGGCTTGGAGACATTTTAGCCCATTTCTCCATACAGAACTTCAACTCTGGGATGTTGGTGGGTTTCCTGACATGAACTGCTCACTTCAGGTCCATCCAACACTTTTAGGTCTAATCAAGGTCAGGACTGTGAATTTGCTATTCCAAACATTTACTTTATTCTTAATTAAATAAATTCTTTGGTAAACCACTTGTGGGCTTGGGGTTATTGTCTTGCTGCATGACCCACCACTTGACATTCAGTTCAAAGACAGATTTTATGATATTTTCTTTTAGAATTTGTTGGTATAATTCAGAATTCATTGTTTCATTAATGATGGCAAGCCGTCCTGGACCAGATGCAGCAAAACAAGGTTCTGATGCTGGAATGCAGTGTTTTCCTTTTGCCAAACAACACATCTCATTAGGTCATATTTACAGTGCATTGCGAAAGTATTCGGCCCCCTTGAACTTTGACCTTTTGCCACATTTCAGGCTTCAAACATAAAGATATGAAACTGTAATTTGTTGTGAAGAATCAATAACAAGTTGGACACAATCATGAAGTATAACAAAATGTATTGGATATTTCAAACTTTTTTAACAAATAAAAACAAAAAAATTGGGTGTGCAAAATTTTTCTTAAGTTAATACTTTGTAGCGCCACCTTTTGCTGCGATTACAGCTGTAAGTCGCTTGGGGTATGCCTCTATCAGTTTTGCACATCGAGAGACTGAAATTTTTGCCCATTCCTCCTTGCAAAACAGCTCGAGCTCAGTGAGGTTGGATGGAGAGTGTTTGTGAACAGCAGTTTTCAGTTCTTTCCACAGATTCTTGATTGGATTCAGGTCTGGACTTTGACTTGGCTATTCTAACACCTGGATATGTTTATTTGTTAACCATTCCATTGTAGATTTTGCTTTATGTTTTGGATCATTGTCTTGTTGGAAGACAAATCTCTGTCCCAGTCTTAGGTCTTTTGCAGACTCCATGAGGTTTTCTCCAATGGTCCTGTATTTGGCTCCATCCATCTTCCCATCAATTTTAGTCATCTTCCCTGTCCCTGCTGAAGAGAAGCAGGCCCAAACCATGATGCTGCCACCACCATGTTTGACAGTGGGGATGGTGTGTTCAGGGTGATGAGTTGTGTTGCTTTAACGCCAAACATAACGTTTTGCATTGTTGCCAAAAAGTTCGATTTTGGTTTCATCTGACCAGAGCACATTCTTCCACATGTTTGGTGTGTCTCCCAGGTGACTTGTGGCAAACTTTAAACTACACTTTTTATGGATATCTTTCAGAGATGTCTTTCTTCTTGCCACTCTTCCATAAAGGCCAGATTTGTGCAGTATACGACTGATTGTTGTCCTATGGACAGACTTGCCCACCTCAGCTGTAGATCTTTGCAGTTCATCCAGAGTGATCATGGGCCCCTTGGCTGCATCTCCTTATATGAGCTGAAAGTTTAGAGGGACAGCCGGGTCTTGGTAGATTTGCATGGTCTGATACTCCTTCCATTTCAATATTATCGCTTGCAGAGTGCTCCTTGGGATGTTTAAAGCTTGGGAAATCTTTCTGATTCCAAATCCGGCTTTAAACCTTTCCACAACAGTATCTCGGACCTTCCTGGTGTGTTCCTTGTTCTTCAAGATGTCCTCTGTGCTTTCAACGGACCTTTGAGACTATCACAGAGCAGATGCATTTATACGGAGACTTGATTACACACAGCTGGATTCTATTTACCATCATTAGTCATTTAGTTCAACATTGGTTCATTCAGAGATCCTCACTGAACTTCTGGAGAGAGTTTGCTTCACTGAAAGTAAAGGGGCTGAATAATTTTGTCAGTTTTTTATTTGTTAAAAAAGTTTGCAATATCCAATAAATTTCGTTCCACTTCATGATTGTGTTCCACTTGTTGTTGCTTCTTCACAAAAATTTTATTTATCATTTTTTTATCTTTATGTTTGAAGCCTGAAATGGTAGAAATGTTCAAGGGGGCCGAATATTTTCGCAAGGCACTGTATGCCAAAATTCAAAAGGGGTCACAACCTTCAAGTGCCACTGAATACTTCGCTTTTCCACAATTACCAACAAACATGTGTCTAACCTGAACAGTGTTTTCATCCTGATTTTCCCTTGTTTTAGGGATCACAAACAGGTATCTCTCCATAAATAGAAGTAAACATGTGAACATTTTAGGCTGTGTCCATCACTGCAGTGTATTTTTTTTGCACAAGAGTGTAATTATCCGAAATGGAACTTTGATCAAAATTACTAGTGCCAGATTTGGCCAAAGTTCCCGACTCTGGATCACATCTGCCCTGGCAATGGAGGTTCAATTCCTGGGTCAGCCACTGTCTGAGCCCTTCATCTCTGTCTCCCCCTACAGGTCTGTCGGAGCCCTTCATCTCTGTCTCCCCCTACAGGTCTGTCTGAGCCCTTCATCTCTGTCTCCCCCCACAGGTCTGTCTAAACCCTTCATCTCTGTCTCCCCCTACAGGTCTGTCTGAGCCCTTCATATCTGTCTCCCCCTACAGGCCTGTCTGAGACCTTCATCTCTATCTCCCCCTACAGGTCTGTCTGAGCCCTTCATCTCTGTCTCCCCCTACAGGTCTGTCGGAGCCCTTCATCTCTGTCTCCCCCTACAGGTCTGTCTGAGCCCTTCATCTCTGTCTCCC
>JACXGM010018579.1:0-18934 GCA_016801145.1 Umbra pygmaea | reverse complement strand
GGTGGATCTTAATTGGGGAGGACGGGCTCGTATTACGCTCGGAACCGGAGTGAATGCAATGGTGCGCAACGAACAAAACCAATTGTTTTTTTATTTGCACACATTCCATTCACTCCGGTTCTGAGCGTAATACGAGCCCGTCCTCCCCAATTAAGATCCACCGACCGCGGCTGGTATATACCATTTTAAGTAACTACTATTAGTAAATACTGTATCTCCCAGTCAATCCGGCTTTATCAATCAGAAGCCATCCTCATGTCCTCTTTACTACCACATCAACACTTTCTTCAAACTTTCTTTCAATAGTCTGTTTACTTTAACATAACTCAATTGTGACCCTCCACCTACATCTAGTTGTTTGGCGGTGTTGTATACTTCTCGGTAGAGCGTAAACACAAACAATAAAATGTTTTCACTGCTCTCTTTAAATTCTGCACAAGTTGTTCTGCTGCACCAATAGGATTGGTATGAATGTCTTACACATTAATTTACAATTGTGACCCACCACCTATATCTGGGCGTATCTTTATGAGTCAATAATGTTTATTATTTTACATTTTATGTTAGATTCAGAGCTTTCAAATGGCATATCAATCACTGTAATTGTAGGAACAATGGGACTTGTGGGATGTTTTAAATAGTGACTCACAAATTCTGAGAAATTCCTCCTCAAATTTTTGCCAGGTAGAGTACTACTACTGAAACTCCTTAGCCTACAATGTGTTTTGTTTCACAGACGAAAATCTGTTACTTGTCTATATCGTTCGAAGTACTTATTTGACGATCTGGCTCATCAGTCATCTCTTTCAGCATAGAGCTAGTACGAGTCCTGCATCAAATGGAGACAAATGGATCTGTGCAGATAAATGCATTTGATACAGCTTTGTGATATAATGATCATTTGCATGAAAAAATGAATTTACTTTCACAAAGAAAACCCCAAAATCAGGAAGTCCAATTGCTTTTGTTACATAAAATATAGATTTTGTATGATAAATGTAAAAAAAATATCCACAGGATTCATTCTCTAACTCACTACTCTCTTAAATAACAAGCTCACTTGAGACCTCATATCTCAGGCTGAGTACCATGTAAAGGCTCCATTTCAGTTTCAGATTATGCCCATAGAAGAGCAGTTTGTTTATAGCTATAGTTGGTAATGCTACCATAAGGCAACTAGTTTAAAAATGCGATAAAGCTAAGTTCGAGTTTTACATTGGTAAAAAAGAGTCCGACTTTGATACCTAATCTCTCAGGCCGATATGCTAAGAAAGACATGTTTATTTGACTATTGTTTAACAATACTACCATAAGACAAATGTTTTAATTAGAGTAAAATGTTGTAACTCATTTCTTACCTTACTTGTCACAATGTCGGTTTGGAGAAATAGGAGACAAATGTAGGTATCCAGTGCAAATTATTTCTTTATATATTGATATTGTCATGTAGAGCAAACAAAACAAAGCATTCAAGAGACCAGGGTGAAAACATATAGATATCCCACAGATTACACAGTAAGAACAATTACCTACCTTGTCCAGAGTAACTTAGATAGAGAAGTTAAATAACCTAAGTGCAGACCATAGCATGTCTTCAGGTGCGTGACCTTACAATAACCAGCAAACAAATAATGCCACAATACTCTTTATATACACAATTATAGAATGAGATTCAGGTGCTTCTCATTCTGTAATCACCCAAGGTGCGGGAGAAACCTCGGTCTTCAATAAACTGGGGAGCTGGAATGCCATATGGGAACAGGAGTACCCATAGACCTAACATTGCTCAGGGTGGTGAAAGTTGAAAGTACTCTTACTAGCCTTGGAAAAGTAATTTTTTTGTATATAAAAAACACAAACATTGTTGTAATTCAACTAAAATGAAAGTTTACATATTCAAATTGCCATTTATTTGAAAGATTTTATTTAGAAATGTTATATGTTATAAAGTGTATAGTTACAAGATAAAAAGTTGTGTACATACATGTATATAAAT
The DNA here is from genome assembly GCA_016801145.1 of Umbra pygmaea. Lineage (NCBI taxonomy): Eukaryota > Metazoa > Chordata > Actinopteri > Esociformes > Umbridae > Umbra > Umbra pygmaea. Next base: position 16,938 of record JACXGM010018579.1, on the reverse strand, counting down.
AATGTAAATGGTGTGATATCCAATTCAAAAATAAGGAGTGGATATGCTGATGAGCAGGAGAAGCTGTATGTTCTGAAACCAACAAAGATTGATTTCAAAAGTTTCTGATAGCGAACAATACCAAAGACATTAGAAGAAGAGCTGTGTATCTATCCATTGTGGGCCCAAAGTCATTATCTTTATTGAATGACTTGGTGGTGCCAGCTAAACCAGATCATATGAATTTAAAGATTTGCTCCAAGTCTTAAGACAATTTTATATATAAAAAATAATATTTTGGCGGAGAGATTCACTTTTCGCAATCATAAGCAGATGGCAGGTGAAACGGTGATGGAATATGTTGCTGTTTTGAAAGGACTAGCAACCACATGTAGTTTTGGCACTACTCTGGAACAACAAATGCTTGATCAGTTCATTTGCAGCATTTCGAGCAAAGAATTACAAAGTAATCTGTTGAAAGCAGCTAGTGATAAAGATTTACCATGGAAAAAAATGCTTCAAGTCACAAACAACTTCAAATGTACAACAACTAGCATGAAGAGATCTCAACATCTGCCACACATGCGAGCAGACAGATTGGGACTTCAGACTGAAGCACAGCGATGTAGGCAAGCAAAGGTTCAGAGAAGAAACTCATCAGCTCAACGGATTGTTATTGATGCAATGGGAGAGAACATTTAGTGGAGGATTGTCATTTTAGGGAGTGTTGATGAAACGCACTAGGGCAGAAAAGAATGTGGAAGTTTTAAAGGGTTGCTTTGCATCCTATGTACAAGTACAGGAACTTTTGAGTAACAATGGCCCTCCTTTTTCATCCAAGGTCTTTGTAGACTTTTTACTGAACAATGGAGTGAAAAACATTTGTTCATCCCCATACTATCTGGCATCAAATGGCGTGACAGAACGCCTGGTGCAGAATTTAAAGAGAGCAGCGAACACGATAAATTGTATGTTTTTACGCTCTACCGACAAGTATGCATCTCAACCGAACACCTACTGTAGATGTAGGTGGCGGGTCACAATTGATTTAAACATGATAAAAGTAAACAGACTGGTGACAGAATGTTTGAAGAAAGTGTTCATGAGGCAGTAATGAGACTAGGATTGCTTCTGATTGATAAAGCCAGATTTACTGGGAGATATTTACTAATAGCAGTGTATTGCTTATCAATGACCCACACTACTTGCTTTCTTTAAATATGAGACCTACAGGGGCAACTGAAGTCTGTCTCTTCCTGATAAACATCCCCTATAATTTTTATTGTGTTGTTGTATTTTTGTTGCAGGTAATCATCCACTTTAAGCTTCACTGTGATGTCGTTGAACCCTGTGCTCTCTCATTAGGCAGGTACAGCAGGCAGCCAGCAGGTGAACAGTTAAAGCAGTTGGCGACTGAGTTTTGGTTGCGTGTATGTGTGGTGTGTGAGTGTGCTACCTATAGTAGGACCTTTGATGTCAAGGAAGGACAGTGAGTGGTTGTATTTGATCATAGCAACGTGGCATTCACAGTGGCATGTGAGGATGAGGAGCGGTATGTGTGTGTGCAGTGTGTCTGGGAGGAAACACGGGGGAATCATTATTCTGTTTACAACACTTAATGAGCAGGGTGCAGATAGACTCACTATCTCAGCTGCCAAACCTGCTAATAACAGGCCATGCAGTTCATCATAGACCCAGACCTGCCAGTGTCTGTCAGAACATCAGACACACCAATTACCTGTCAACGTTTTTACACAGTTTTCTCCCCCCCTAATTGGTCATGTCTAATTCCCCCTGATCCTGCCTTGTCGGCATCTCCTCAGTAAGAGTTGGATGCACAAGCACATGTCACCAAGCCGTCCAATTCTTATCGCACTTTTCGCTCAACACAGAAGCCTCTAGTCAATAATACACACTCACCAACTATACTTCTGCGACTGAACGCAAACTGGTGACCAATCTTCACATAAGGCGTCGCTAGAGAGTAACTTGGCAAGATACTTTGGTCCAACTTGCTAACCCCCTACCCTAAGCAGTGTTGTACCAATTAAGTTACCTGTCAAAGTTATACGTTGCATTTCAGAAGATCAGAGTTTGCAATCATTGAAATGATCTCTTCCATCTTTCAGAATATTAGGAAATGCCTGACAAATCTGCCTTTGAGGCAGATTAACCAGTGATGGGTTAAGTTAATTTTACGAATACTTTTCATCTGAGTTCACAAGTTTTGGGAAGTCCCTAATAAGACAAAATGATCAGGTAAATTGAGTTCATATCTTGACCATGATTGACATTTTATTTACTCTTTCTGTTTGCTTTATAGGTCACTGTTAAAAGTTGTTATGCTCCTGTTATATTTTATAACTTTTAGTTTTAGACTTCTATACCATTATTGTTTTACTAGTATTGCTGCATTGATGAGCCATGGCACAATATTTTTACTGTACATGCAATTATATCTGTCTCCCATGTAAAAATAAACAAAACTTGAAACTTAAAATATACAGTTAGCTACAAATGTACAGTTTGTAGAGCATATGAACCATAACATTATGACCACCTGCCTAATATTTTGTAGGTCCCCCTTTTGCTGGCAAAACAGCCCTGACCCGTCAAGGCATGGACTCTACCTGAACTTTGAAGTTGTGCTTTGGTATCTGGTACAACTATTTATGAGCAGATCCTTTAAGTCCTGTAAGTTCTGCATGGATCGGACTTGTTTGTTTAGCACATCCCACAGGTGCTTGATTGGATTGAGGAATGCGAAATTTGGAAGCAGAACCCAAAGTTTCCCAGCAGATTATTGCCCGAAGCATCACACTGCCCCGGCTTGCCATTTTCCCATAGTGCCATGTCTTTCCAAGGTTAGCGAAGCACAGGCACCCGGCCATGAAAACGTGTTTCATCAAAAAAGGTCACCTTCATCCATTGCTCCGTGTCCAGTTCTGATGCTGACATATCCATTGTAGGCACTTGCGGCAGTGTACAGGGGTCAGCATGGGCACCCTGACTGGTCTGCGGCTACTCAGCCCCATACACAACAAACTGTGATGCACTGTGTGTTCAGACACCTTTCTATCTAAACCAGCATTTGACTGTTTAACTTCTTCAGCTATTTGAGATACAGTAGCTTGTCTGTTAGATCGGACCACATGAATTGGCCTTCCTACTCACGTGCATCATTGAGCCTTGGCCGCCCATGACCCTGTCGTCGGTTTACCGTGGTCATAATGTTATGGCTGATCGGTGAACTCTCTGGTGGGATTTGAAGAAGGCGGTTGCAGCCCATATTATTAAACTGGAGGACAATTATTATAATACACTGCTCAAAAAAATTAAGGGAACACTTAAACAACACAATGTAACTCCAAGTCAATCACACTTCTGTGAGTCCACTCAGGAAGCAACACTGATTGACAATCAATTTCACATGCTGTTGTGCAAATGGAACAGACAACAGGTGGAAATTATAGGCAATTAGCAAGACACCCCCAATAAAGGAGTGGTTCACAATAAAGGAGTGACCACAGACCACTTCTCAGTTCCTATGCTTCCTGGCTGATGTTTTGGTTGCTTTTGAATGCTGGCTGTGATTTCACTCTAGTGGTAGCATGAGTGGTGGGGGTTGTGCTTACAGCCCAACACCGTGCAGGACGTTTGGCATTTGCCAGAGAACACCAAGATTGGCTAATTTGCCACTGGTGCCCTGTGCTCTTCACGGATGAAAGCAGGTTCACACTGCGTCTGGAGACGCCGTGGAGAACGTTCTGCTGCCTGCAACATCCTCCAGCATGAACGGTTTGGCAGTGGGTCAGTAATGGTGTGGGGTTGCATTTCTTTGGGGGGCTGCACAGCCCTCCATGTGCTCGCCAGAGGTAGCCTGACTGCCTTTAGGTACCAAGATGAGATCCTCAGACCCCTTGTGAGACCATATGCTGGTGAGGTTGGCCCTGGGTTCCTCCTAATGCAAGACAATGCTAGACCTCATGTGGCTGGAGTGTGTCAGCAGTTCCTGCAAGAGGAAGGCATTGATGCTATGGACTGGCCCGCCTGTTCCCCAGACCTGAATCTGATTGAGCACATCTGGGACATCATGTCTCGCTCCATCCACCAATGCCATGTTGCACCACAGACTGTCCAGGAGTTGGCGGATGCTTTAGTCCAGGTCTGGGAGGACATCCCTCAGGAGACCATCCGACACCTCATCAGGAGCATCCCCAGGCATTGTAGGGAGGTCATACGAGCATGTGGAGGCCACACACACTACTGACCCTCATTTTGACTTGTTTTAAGGACATTACATCAAAGTTGGATCAGCCTGTAGTGTGGTTTTCCACTTTTTGAGTGTGACTCCATATCCATGGGTTGATGAATTTGATTTCCATTGATCATTTTTTTGTCAGCACATTCAACTATGTAAAGATGAAAGTATTTCATACGATTAGTTCATTCATTCAGATCTAGGATGTGTTATCTTAGTGTTCCCTTTATTTTTTTGAGCAGAGTATTAATATCTTTTAATAAAATGTACTATAATTTAGAAATATTATATTAAAGCATAGGGAGATTGGGGTGGCTGGTCTATTTTTGGGGGGTAGCAACTGCCACACTTTGGATCTGTCAGTGGACGTATGTTAGTTAATGCTAGTTAACCTGTTAAGGGAGCGGTGTACCACGGACGGGACACCCAGGGTTCGAAATGTGTTACTGGGTGAGATCCACTTTTCACACAAATGCAAATTTTACTGTACATAGACATGTCTGATACGTACAGAAAGCTTAGAATAGCTAATATATCCAATTTACAATAGCTATGACAAGAATAACGAGCCACATTATCATGTGAGGTTAGTGCATTGTAAACAAATCCATTTGCTATTCTGACTCAGCCAATACATTCACGTGTGACAAGAAATAATGTACTAACAGTCGGCTAACTTTCTCTGATTCATCATCCAAAGTGTCCCAATAATAAAACTGAGCATTGTTTTCATTGGTAAAATCAATTTGCTACGCGAAAACAATCATAAAATTAACCCAACTTCAATGCAAATGTCTATGTTTCAAGTCACCAAACTATTTCCAGACATAGGAGCTTCAAATCAGTGTTCTAGCCAGTCATTGCACTTGATTCACGTTCCCTTGGCAATCTAGATGTTAACAGATTGCTGATTGGTCATTCTAAACGTGGGCTATCTAGATGTTAACAGATCGCTGATTGGTCATTTTAAACCTCGTGCGGGGAATTATAGCAGGCTTTGTCTTTGTTATCTTGAAGCGGAGCGCACAGATACGCCAGAGCGTCACTCTTTTGACTGACAGTAAATCCATCAAATTATGACCCAAACGTCTAAATTCAAGGTAGATAGCCAATGAGCTGGGCTAATCAGTCATTTTGGGTTGATCCTTTTGAGAATCACAGACGTACAGCTACAGTTGTGCATCTGGCAAGTGTTTTATTTAGTGGTTTTACATTTGACCATAGGTCATTCTTGGCTGCAACTTGGCCATTTATATAACTAAATAAACTCTTATGGTATTATAAGAAAATTCTATTATATTTAAGAAGATTACGGTTATTTATATGAAAATTATTACACTCTTGGGTAATTTTGGCCACAATTGTAAACTAAAATAGTTTATAGCTCCTTGGCTGTTGACTCTATCATTAGGCATATGTTGTCCTCAGCCTGATCTCCTGAATTCCGTGAAATGACCATGGACCCTTAACTTCAAAATCCGTGGCAGTTTCACAGAATGACAGAAAATTCTGTGAAATGAACACGGACCAAAATTAGTTGCAGTTTCATGAAAAAAACTGCGATAGGTAACAATGAGACCTTGCTATTAACTCGATCTAAACCTTACTCAAACCCTTAGCCTAACCTTAACCACTCAAAAACCTTGCTGTTAACTCCATGTAACATGTATTACCTTGTAATGTATTGTTTAGAAATATGATGAAGGTAAGGAAAAAAAGGATAAAAAAAGCACATTTGCAACACATCTGCATCACGCTGGAAATTAAGACAAAATACATGCAAAGTGTTCACCTGGATTTAAATTCGAAATGTCTGGGATGTGAGTTGCGTGTTTATACGCCCGTCCAGTGTCCCGATCCTACCAACCTGCCAAATCTACGCTATTTACACTCTGATACGCCATCATGCGTTTCCGCGAAACTGCCATGGATTCCGAAGTTAAGCGTCCGTGGTCATTTCACGGAATTCTGTGAGATCACGTTGGTTATCCTCCCCAGGGGAAATGATTAAAAATGTTTCCAGCCCCCAATTTCAAAATATGGCTTTTTATTTGCATTTGACAGAAAACAAAAACACAAAAAAATTTGTATTTTCTTTCATTTTGTGCCAGCGGCACTAGATATCACAAGCTAATGCTAGTCAAAGCCAACTAATGCTACCTAACATCAGCAAATCTAGGCATTGTAGGCCAAAGCTACTACATTGCTAACTGTGTGTCTATAATATCGGAAAAGGTTTTTCATTTGAATAACGAACGCGCAACAGAATTGACATATTTGAACAATTAACAATTATTTTCTCCAAAATTAAAATGTAAATGTAGTTTTTTTTACTTTTTTCTCTTAATTTCCCGATTGTTATTGTTTTGTTAACCAAAATTTTTGTCATGGCCCGCGTGTTGTGCGTGTGCAGTCTTTAGTCTGCTCTGAAATTGCTACATACAAGTAATCTACTCACCCCCTCCATAAAAGAAAATATCTCTCTCCTTTCCTACAAGAAATAGCTGTATTACCTTCCCTAAAAGTTAATAGCTGTTTCTCCTTCCTTACAAGTAACTAGCTGTCTCCTCTTCCCTACAAGCACATATCTGTCTCTCCTGCCCTAGCAGACAAAAGCTGTCTCTCCTCTTCGAGACATAGCTGTGCCTCCTTCCCTACCATGCCCATACACCACGTACTTAGCAGCTACATACAGCCTTTTAACCCTCAAAGATTGGTGATTTTAAGTTGGCATTGCACATCGTTGATATTTACAAACAAACCTTTTGAGACACATACTTTACTGCATGATGTCATATATACAAAAAATACAAAAACATATTTACATTAATAGTTTGTTATTGTTGAATACATGTAAACCATAATAAAAATGTTTGTGAAATCCATATTGGCATACCCCCAGGTGTTAAGAACCAGTGTAACACCTCTGGGGTACATAAAACAGTTACCTGTTTCATTACAGTGATATGTCTTACCTCAGTACAGAGATGTTATTTTTTATGTATTCTTTATTGGCAATCTGTAAAACATTAATTTTACTGCTATCAGATATATATTGAACTAATTTAGGGTGTGAATGTCAACATTCATGTATATTTTCCACAGCATGCAGTTTGGCAAAGTGAAGCAAATGCGGAAGTGCCTTAAACCTGCATACTATCTGAATTCCAGCTGGGGGCGACACGTGTGTTGCGCTGCCGACTCTCAGCTAATGTCACAGTCAGATACAATGACAGTATATAAGATGGACAAAACCTTGCTATTCATTTCTATGGAGAGAATGTGACTTCAATTAGAATTCACATTCTCTATTTCGGTGATTAGAAGTGTACTGCACAACCTCAAACTGAGCATGATGGCGTAGATGTAGGTGTGAGCAACGTCTCTGAAATTTGGAATTGTTATCTTAGCCGTGCCAAAAGAAATTTGAATCATGCCGAATCTAGCCTCTTACAGAGAAAGGTTTAATATTACTCGTAAATTATGAATGAATGGTTATATGTTTTATTTGATGCTCTTGATTTGGAATTCTGTAAAGATAGATGATGTTAGTTAATGTAAGTGTAAGTCATAGAAGTTTAGAGATTATGGGTGTTATAGAATGTTATAGTTGCTTGTAAGCAGGCACGTGCACACATAGACATCAAAGGGGGCTTGAGCACCTGCCCTTTTTATTCCTGGAGAGAAAGTGCCGTTTTTTTCTGGGGTGCTTTTTTTATTTTTGAAAAAACAATATATATTCCTGTTAGCACACCGCTTCCCTGTCAAACAAATATTTTATTGAATAGTGCATCTAAATATCAGGTCATGAGTTCTGAAGCGCTCCCTCTCTTGTGTTGAGGTGAGTGACGATGAACAAAAGATTAAACTACCAGTGCCTCGATACTGCTGATTAATTAGCCAAAGACAAATATAGTTAACCTGTGTCTTGCTAGCATGCATGCAGAGGTGGGTAGTAACAAATTACATTTACTTCATTAAATTTACTTTTTATGAGTAAATCTTTTCAGTAACTTGTACTTTTTAGAGTACATTTACAGATGGGTACTTTTACTCTTACTCAAGTAAATTTCTAGTGAAAAAACTGTACTTTTATTTCGCTACATTCGGTGGCATTCCACCGCTACTGTCAAATGGAAAGTTAATATGACTTGTTCGCAGGTCTTGCAAAACATTGGAGAGGCTGCTCGCGAGAGGTGGCTACGCATCAATCACCCGCTTATATTTAGCGCGCGTTTAGTTGAAACATTGGAGAGGCTGCTTCGCGAGAGGTGGCTATGCATCAATCACCCGCTTGTATTTAGCCCACATTTAGTTGGAAGGTGGTGGCCAAAGCAGAGCAAGATGTGTGCGAGCTATCGGAGGCAGATCACCCATGGCCTCAAGTTCAGTCTATGTTTTCACTCCAAGATGTCAAAAAGAATAGTTCATAATCATGATGCATGCTGTGTGCACCAAAACGAACTGATATCTCAACATACAAGAATTCCAGCTCCAACCTGAAAAAACATGTAGCGGTAAGTGTCACAATGATGCCTATATATGAACACTATTAACGGTAATTTAGTAACTTTGGGCATTTTTCCCTTATTGTAATATTAATTCACACACTGTCCAAGTGTTTTTCCTCATATGCGCTCTTGTGCAAGCAATGACAAATCTTGTGAAACACTTGTTCACAAACAAACATACATTTTCATATCCTTTTTTTCAGAAAACCTAAACAAATTGAATAGCCTAATGTGAAGTCTTGCATTTATACAAAAATCCAGACAGACACCTCACTAAAGTGTAGAAAATACATACAAACAAAAACGGGATTGTATTTTATTTGTACCTAAAGAATGCATATACTTAAAAATATAGGAACAAAGTATGTTTTAAAAGGAAGAGCTCTGGTTAGTCCAGCACACCATTCATTAATTTTATAGAAGTTTATTTACTGAACCTAAAGATAGGATCTTGATAAAAATGTTTATTTTTTGCAAATGAACTCTTTTATATATATATATATATACATATATATATATATATATATATATATATATATACAGTCATATGCAAGATTTTAGGCACCCCTGACAATAATGTAAATAATTGGGTGTTTGGATTAGCAATTTCATTTTCATCTATCAAATAACTCAAGGTCACAGACATGTTTTGGTAGTGAAATGAGGTTAATTAGATTAACAGAAAATGTGCAATATGCATCAAAATGAAAATAGACAGGTGCATACATTTGGGGGCATCCAATCATTTAAGGTGGCAAATTGCAAATTGTTCTCTTTAACTCTCTGAAGAGTGGCAACATACGCTCAATAATGTCATCTAAAATGTGTCTGTAATGCAGGTTTCAAAAGTAATTCAGATTTTAAAGTTACCTCAGTAAGGAAATGATGGAACAATGTTTCTCTACGGCGACACGGGATGTCGCTCTGATTGTTTAGAAATTTTGAGAGTCTCCATGATCCACCATTGCTGTAAAAAAACTGACTGGGGAAGTGAACGGAGTTGACGCAACTCTCTGGCAAGATGTCCACTGGACAAGTCAAATGCGTTGCGTTGCGCCGGAAGTCATTCATTGTCAATGGATCAATCCGCAAATATCCGTTTGACTTGCGGGCTTGCGATGCGGTGTGCTCTGTGTGTCGCATACGTTCAAATTATCCAACTTGTGCACGACTTCGTGCCATTGTAAAACCGGAAGTTGGAGTTCCCAATAGAACGAGTAGCACAACACGATAATAACAGTTTTGCCTTGCGGAAGCAAATGTGCGTCAAGTCCGCACTATGCGGACGCATATATCCGGTAAAAAGTAACGTGCACTAAAATCTGATGTGTCCAGTGGACATCTCGCCTCCCTCAATGGATCTGCTATACCCATCCGTATTCAGTTGGTTTGCCATTTGACTTATGGGTTAAGTTATCAACTTGTAACAACATAATTATTATTAACTAACATAAACCAACTATAAGTTGTTTTCAAGCAAAGATATAGTGTAATATATTTGTTCAGTTAATCATATCAGATATATATTATTTTTCAAGGAATGAAACTAAACCAATGACAGTATACAAAATGGACCAAGCAACGCCATACACTTCGACAGAGACCAAGTGATGTCAATTAAGGCTCTTGCACACTGAGTCCGAAATTTGCACCCAAACTTTTTGCACATTAAAAGTAAATAGGACCTCACTTATATCAATCACAGTAAACACCTTAATCGATCTGAAATTTCGATCTAATTGAAAGGAGAGGTTTATTCCCTTTAAAATCCGATCGAGAGAAGGATCTTTGAAACTCTCCTTCCTCTCTGCCCAATCTCAGGATTGGATGGACCCAATATTTCCTCTTTTTCTCTTTTTAAGAAGAGAGAGGGCAACAAAGTCATCCTAACTGCTTGACGAATCCATTTTGTAGTTTTTGCGTTTTTTTTCCGCAAATGTTTAATAAATAGGCATCGGACTCAGTGTGCAAGCTTTCTGTGTGTGACAAATTTTTAGGCTGACGAATATGAAAAAAACGCATACAAAGATTTTGGACTCAGTGTGCAAGGGACTTTAGAAACACTTTTCCGGTGGTAGCTGAGCATACTGCGCAGCCTCACGCTGAGCTTGACGACGTAGATGTGATGTGAGCAACCTGTTTGAAAGTTGTAATTCTTTTGGTAGCTGTGACAAGAGAAATCTGAATAATTCCGAATCTTACTTCATATTAATTCACTTACATACCGAAGAAATTCCAATCCATCAAAACGATGCTGAAATAATTTGTTTCATAGAGAAGGATAGAGGTATGCACGTTCATTTGAAAATCGATCTACCACACCGGTATCCTAGTAGTATTTCCTCTTTCACATGGTGTCAATGGTTAGTTTCTAGCAACTAACGTTCCAGATATTCATAGTAACGTCAATCTAAACGAAAGCATCGAAATACATAGGCATTTTAATGTGAAAATGCGGTGGCAGCGGTTCACTTTCGAATCCACCCAAAAAAACGTGCGGATAATATTTTACCTTTGCTGTCCCCGCCATAGCCTACCCATACCTACCCCCCACCAACATTTTTTCTTTTAAATTGTTTTAATCTGCTATAATACAACTTTGTTGGACAACCTAACCAGGATTTGAAATGACCCCGTGGGAACCATCATAATTCCTTTTTGGGGTGGGTCCAAAGTCCAAGACAAATGTATGTTACCCTTGTATAAAATCATGACATTCTGGGGACCCCACCAAGAGTTGGAACTCATTTTGAATCCATTACCTGTCTGTGTCTTCACCCTGCCAGGTATTACAGTACATACAGATATATTCTGTACATGCAATGCGTGTGTGTCTGTTTGTTTGTGGAGACCTACAGTAGAGGGGAAAATGTGAGGGAGAGAAGAGAGAAGAATGAGTGAAATCGCCTCCTGTCCTGTCGTCCTCTCATTTTGTGCTCCTGATAGTGATTAGCCCACTGGCCACCCTGTCTGTTTGTGTAAGATTATTTCTGTCTGTGAGTGTCTGTGTGTATGTCTTTGTGTCCCTGACCTCAGGAAGTATAGCTGTCACCATGGCATCCGCTAATGGGAGTCCAAAATAAACAAAACAACAACAACGTCCTGCCACCAAACATTCAGACACCCAGAGGAGCCTCTCCACCAAGCCTATTTGTGTGGCACGGTGTGCTAGTGTCACCCATTAAACCACCTCCCAGCACCTTATTTATTTGTTGTTGAGCACAGCTGTGTGTGTGTGGGTTAAGGGGACAGACAGCCGATTCGGGCACGGCTCAAGGATTTGTGTGTTGATGGACCCAAGAAGTGATGGCGCACTTCAAGCATGGAAGGAGGGTTTTTCTGTGTGTGTGTGTGAAGGCGTTTGAAGATTAAGGGCCCTGGGAGCAGGGTTGAAGTGTTTGGGTACACAAGAAAGGGGAGGCATGTCCGCCCGTCAGGTCGGTGCGTCACCTTTTATCATTATCAAGTGTGATGAGAGGGACTAGAGTCAGGAAGGAGAACAGACCTCCCACACATTATATGTTCTGAGCTATCCTAAAGTGGCTAGGAAATATTTTACTCTTTTCATCAAAATATGTCAACTTTGATTTTAGATTAAATCTAGTAAAACAAGCTGCTGTTCTATCACGTGTGCATTAATGTTCGAGGAGGTAAAAACTGTTTGTTGTTTGAAGTACGGTAGCTTCTTTGTTATTGTAAAATCACAGACAGGCATTGCAGTTTCAGTAGTCACAGAAAACAGTTTTACTCTATGTTTTATTTGTACTCTGAGGACAAATTAGTGCAGCTACAATGTTTATTTCCATCACAAACTATATACTGAAAAGACGATATTATCGTGTGTGAATGCATGCTATTCTTGCTGAAAAATATAGTTTTCATGACGTGGTAGCTACAGTCTGCATAATCACTCCTCTGCGCCACATCGTAAATTGTAAATCCCATCAATTCAGCTAGCAATTTTTATTATAAGTTCAGCAAAACTAGGTTTCTTTTTGCATGCGTTCTTGTCCAATTAAAAGGGTCCAGATTTTCAATCTGTTATCCAAGCTGTTGCTAGCGTTCCTCCCAGTCTATAGACATTCAACACACCACATTGACCTGAGTTATGGCGGATGCTGGAGCATGGATACATCCTACCCTCCATTTGTTAATTTGAATAAATTATTTTCATGGCTAGGGCCATGCAATGTTGATTTATTGTTCTTCACATCTCTCATAAAATGTCCTCAAGCGTCAAGCAAGCGAATACAAAACCTCTCTGATTAAGGTAACTGGGCGTCAGACTGGCTTTCTGGGACAAGCTTTCAATGACACTATTGCACTTTTTGAACCAATGAGGTATTAAAAAGGCCAATAGGAGTTCAACTAAGATCGTGACTTTTCATAAACACTTCTTTATCTTTATTCGCTTGCCTTTAACTATGTTGAGAATCATTGTGTTCAATGTGTGCTTGTGAATGTCTTCAGGAGAGGTACTGAAATAGAAGAGTCCTCTCTCTTGGCCATTTGAACATCGCCCTCCACGCTTCCTTTGTCCCCGCCTCTCTCCGGCACTGTGTGGACACTAAGTGGTAGTGACAGGGACACGTCCAGCGCCCAGCTCTAGGAGGATGCAGCAGCAGCAGCATCACTTTAGGTAACGCTCAACCACACCACCTGATCCAGCGTTAGGGTAAACAGGCTCCACTTGTGGGGTGCGTGTCCGTCATTTCTTCCTATAGGGTGTGTGTGTGTGTCCTTCCCTCCATTCTTTTTCCTTTTGGGTGTGGGTCAGACAATCTACACTTTCTGAGGATGTGTTGTAATCTCCATACTTAAGGCAGTAAAGATCTGATAATGTTTTGGCGTGAGAATCTGTACCATTTTATGTTAACATGAGGATGTTGGATCGTTTCAGTTCGTCCAACCAAAAATTCATCTTTTGTTGAACAGAGTAGAATATTGTGTTGATGGGCCTCCATGTGATGCAGTGGTCTAAGTTGTGGCCTCGGAGCATAACTGCTTCACAAATATGGGAGGTTTGAACATTTGCCAATTATACAGCCACGATTGACTTCACAGGTGCCCAACCTGCACACAAGCAGTTAGGCCAGAGCAAAGTGATCAGGTAACTGTCACACTAACCCGTCTACACTGGAAAAGTCTGTACCAATTGGCGTTGCCCTCTTGCAGAGATCTTGCGGAGGCCCATATTCAATGTCTTTGTGTTGTTTCACTAGCTTTGGCAAACTAAATTTCCCACAGCATTGAAGCCTTCCGAATATAATTAGATTAAATTGACAGACTTTGCAAATTGAACTAAGACAAAGAAAAAACAGGGAAAGAGCAGTCCCACAAAGCCTACAAATTAGGACGACTTTGAAATGGAAACATTTCACACACCAACTTTTACTGCATTACAATGAAGGGTACATGTCTCTCAATCATACTTGCACTGAAACTTCTGGATCTGCAATCATGGCAAAGGTCCCAAATGACCACCTATCCCCTATACAGGGTGCCTACTGCATATGTGTCTTAAGCAAAGAGTGTGGATACATTCATTGTTTCAGTTTCCACATTCTCCCAGAAGAAATGAAAACCTGTGTGTGAGATCAGGGATTACTCGCTCACTGAATCACTTAATTAGTTCCACATTTTGTGTATAACATACAGGATATTATTAATATCATTACTGAGGCAGAAAATGAGCTTTCTCTATCTGGAATTGTCCTTTTACGACTTCTAAGTGGACTAGTACCTGCGTCAACTTATGTTTCTGTGTGGAGTGTCGCTGAATGGGAATATAAAAAACAATGAATGATCGTGATGTTTTCAGAATCTATCCAGAGAGGGAAGACAACACACATGCACACACACACTTACCAACACTATTAATGTAAAGTCTTGATTTATTGCAAGTGGGTATACAAAATGTGTACTTTCAATCAACTAGTAAAAACAAGAATGCATCCAAGATTGAAAATATGACAATACAATTTCATATAGGAATAAAATAAAAAAAACAAAGAAATAGAATTAGAGAGACGTAAATCAGGATTTTGTCTTTAATTGTGACATTTTGATTATCTTACACGGTATTGCTGTGGAGACGCTGACAACTGCACATAGAGACGTTTTCCATCTGTCAGCCTGTCAATCAAACTCAACATTTCGTTCCGAGAATTCCGACTGAGACAACGATTGAACTCCCTCCCACTCAAATTCAAAGAACAGCAGATGAAACGGTCCATTTTACCAGAAAATCATCAAAACACATCATAGGTTATAGTAACATAACACATTGCTATAAACAGAAAGAAAACCCCCCCAAAAAAGACACCCACTTTGTGGTTTGTTGGTATTAAGATGAAATAGTTTATATTTAAACATTGTTTTATAGATATATAGATTTGAACAATGATTTGGACTTGAAATTCTTGCATAAAAATTGGGAAGTTTCAGAATGACGGAAGAAAGTAAACCTAAGAAATCTATTATATGACACACAGAAAGTAGAAAAAATTGCAAAGACAAATTAAAGAACAATACCAAAAAGTAGGAAAGTCAAATTGAGTGTAAATATAATTTCTTTGAATAAAACCATGCTGTATGCAACAGGTTTCCAAATTATATTATTATTAATAATGCCAACACTAATACTATAATATCTTATAATAAAAACATGGAATACAAGTGTTATATCTTTTCATTTCTAATATACAGCCTTGGATTATAATGCTTTTTTGTAATCATTATAAATGCTAAAGTATAATATTGTGTAGATATTACTATTTTGATAGTATTTGGTCCGAAGAGTGAGTGTACAATGAAAATGATCATATATAACACTGAAAAAAACATAGCATTTTATTTAGTTTGCATGTCCACTGAAACCACTGTGCATGACTAAGCCATAACAGTCCTTCAGTCATGTCTTGTACAATGATAAACAAGGACTAATGGTTTGGCAGTACACTGTTAAGGAGTTATTGATGTATGACCTTTACAATCTAGCTTCAATTTATCTGACCATGGCAACAATATTGCTACACAGGTTTAGAAAAAATAACATTTTAGTCATCCGTTATTTCTTACACTGACAGGAGATGAATGAACAGTGCAGATTTTGGAAAAGAAGGCTAATCACTGATGTCAGGGTATGTGTTAACTGTAGAGGTCAGGGTGTGTGTTACTGTAGAGGTCAGAGTGTGTGTTAACTGTAAAGGTCAGGGTGTGTGTTACTGTAAAGGTCAGGGTGTGTGTTACTGTAAAGGTCAGGGTGTGTGTTACTGTAAAGGTCAGAGTGTGTGTTACTGTAAAGGTCAGGGTGTGTGTTAACTGTATAGGTCAGGGTGTGTGTTACTGTAAAGGTCAGGGTGTGTGTTACTGTAAAGGTCAGGGTGTGTGTTACTGGTTTTCTTATAAAGTGGTTTTAGATACAGAGAAGGGAAACTGGTTGCTGTGTTTTTCTCTTATATGCCAGCTGGGAGTGTGTTCCTGCCAGATCTAAAAGTGTGCCTGGGTTATCAGAGGGGCAAGGATCAGAGCACAGTCATCCTACTAGTCCCAGGCCAACAGGGGGTGTGACCAGGTACCTGTCACAAGGCCCTCAGTCGGGCCAGCAGCACTTCTACATCAGAGTCTCCAATAGTATTGCTGGGACACGATTCTGGAGGCGCCGCCTCTCTCTCCATGATTACCTCCTTCTGTCTTTCCCTGATTCCCTCCTTCTGTCTTTCCCCGATTGCCTCCTCTCTATCCATGACTCCCTCCTTCTCCGTCCCGATGCAGGTGAAGGGCCGGTAGCCCCCTGGCTCCCTGCGAGGCAGGCCCCTGCTCCTGGCTCCGGTAGACCCCATAGCAATAGATGGATGCCCCGGCCCCGACAGCCCTGCCGGGGTCACAGTGACATTCTGGCGCGACCGCGACCTCTGTAATGTTGTCTTTGTGTTTTCTGAAAGGGAATGTAGAATGGAGGTCAAGGTGATTATGAATTAAAGAGAAATGCCATAGTGAAAACATTCAAATTATTTTATGAAATCATGAAGATGTATAACAGATGGGATTCATTACACTATTGGGAAGTAATGAGACAAAAAGAGATGTCAATCTGCTGAGTAGAAGAGGAAGCACAGAGCAATCACAGTGATATGTAGACAGACACAGTGATATGTAGACAGACACAGTGATATGTAGACAGAC
>JACXGM010018578.1:0-18935 GCA_016801145.1 Umbra pygmaea | reverse complement strand
ATGTATTTTGTGTGGTGTATGTCCTGTTGTTGGGCCTAGAGCCTGTAATAAAGTTTATATATAATTGTTTTGTAGACACAATTATTTTAACATTTCAGGTCCGTTTTCATATTTTGCACCTTACTAAAGAAATGAGCATATCTTTTGCACATCCGTTGTGTTAAAATTGTCAATTTGAATACATTTTTTTTTAAGAAAGTTATGGAAATATTTGTTAGTCTGTTTATCCGATTCATCGATTAATCGAAGAAATAATCAACCGATTAATCGATTATCCAAATAATCGTTAGTTGCAGCCCTACACAAAATGTACACAAAGTTTTACATTGCATAAAAAGGCTTTTGGGGTTATAAGATAGATAGACGCTATGGCCATATTTAGTTACTGAGTATTAACTACTGTACCGTAGCTAGCTACTGAAGTCAAATTGTTTCTGAATATGCATTTTTAATAAAAAGCCTGCAGTGTTTACTACTCCAGCTCTGGCATAAAAATGTTTTCCAAAACTTGCAAATGTCAACACCTGCGTTTCACCATTTTCATGATATCTACTTTATCTAGCTATGTAACTAACGTTAGCTCTCTGGGACTGGTAGCACGCTATTATAATGAATAGGAACCTAGGAATAACAGAGAGCACTGCAGTTTTGGGGCAAAACCATTAACCTTCGAAAGGTTGTTGAGATAAATAAGTTTCTTCTTTGTTGTGTGTTGTCAAATTAATATGGTTTCTCCAGTCAGGAGAAAGCTATTATGAGAAGGTATATGACCGATTTCGGCAAAGTAAGTGAAACATTTAAATAACGAGCCAGCAAGCTGCCAGCCTGTGCACAAGCTAGCCTAATGTGATAAGCAGCAGTACGCACTGTCATATTGTTATGCTAGCCAATACCAACAGGATTTATTTAATGAAATGGTATATATTGGTAATTGTTTGGAGATCGCACATTGAATGGTTACCTTGAGGGTGACCAGCGCAATACTTCATTTGAATGTTTGAATTTGATTAGAAAGCAATGTCTATTATTTATATTTGCAAATAAGTTATTTATTTTCATTGTTTTAAGTAAAGGAACACTTCTAAATGTATCTTATTTTCTATTTTCCTTGCAGCATTTTTACGTGCGCATGATAGACTGTGCATAATTAAGTCTGCAGTAGAATCACAACCAGCAGTCAAACTACTGAATGGAAGTAACGCCAAGAATCCTGGCTCAAGTTGCTAAAAGGAATTGTTCAAAAGTAATATGAATCGCATAATACACCTGCGCTAAATGCAACTAAACGAGACTGTGGAAATTTACATTTATCTAATACTGATCACAAAAACGTTTCAGTAAACAACACTGCAAGGACACAAATAAAAATATCCTAAATAACACTCAGAATCAAAGCTGATAGGCTAACAAACAAACAAATTAGCAGAGTTGATTTGAGGTAAGCCTACGGAGCAGCAGCAATCACCTGCTATTACTGTATGGTATATCTGCCAGCATTTATTAAGAAGTTAAGTTACTCAGAAAAGCGCTTATGGTTTCCTTCAACAAAATACATAGTAATAAAATTAGCATGACTCTCAAAATCAGATTTCAGACTTTGTAAGACAATTTTAGGCCTTAAATTCTGTAAAATGAAATTAAGACTATTTAAGACTTTTTAAGGACCTGCGGGTACCCTGCTTTGAGTGTCTTTGGAGTCTGGTTTTAAGCACAATCCATGCAGGAAAATGTAGATTTTTCATTTCAGCTATAGTAATAGAAAAAGTTGTATCGGTATCGGCAAATTTTTCCCACTCAAAATCGGTATCGGATTCAAAAATCTCATATCGGTCGGGCTCTAATCCCTAATATGACAAAACAAATTGGCAGTACCAAACATAGATTATTTTTGGCACCTATAGCACATTGCGCATCACCACAAGCCTGAAAACAATAGAGGCTTCAATGAATAAAGAAAAAGTACATACTGACCATTTAAAGTGATGGTTTGGAGTAATATAAACTTACGGTTCTTTGCACCTTCACCTCGAGCCAAACAACCTCCCCATAAGCTTTATTTTTTATTTTTTCCCCTTGTTATATCATTGGTCGAGTTAGAGCTATCACCTGAATGGCTTAGTGCAGGCGCTAATGGAACCAAGGGTGTATCTCGTAAATAACCTCACTAATAATGCCCGGAATGCTACCAAACTTCTACATTAGTACAAATAGGTTCTGTACATATTAAACGAGGCATTGAAAAGTTTGTAAGTACACCAGAAGTATATTTAAATAACACTTGCCTGATGGCTTTCTGCTCTGGGCAGCTACCGCGATCCCGCAGGATCCCACAAGATCAATCACAGAGCACAACATGTATTGCCTAGCAGCCGAGAGTAGCAGCCATCAGCAGATGTTATTTAAATGTACTTCTGGTATAATAACACTTAATGTATGAGGTGTCCAAAATGAAAGAAATTGGAACACTGACATAATTTAGTCCCAAGTAGAAGAAGAAGAAGAAGATGAAGTTTTATTAATATAGCGCCTTTCCATAGCTCAAGGCCGCTTTACATTATACATTACAAAACACCCAGACACTCAGACATACATTACAGTCACATGGATACAAATAATCACATCATACAAAATGCATGTTAAATAGATATGTTTTTACAAAGCCCATTATTAGTGGTGACAAGAATGTTGACAAATTCAAATCTAAGATACATTTAACAATTAAACATTTCATATGGCATGTATATTCTACAGTCATTTGTAGACAAAGATTGAAAACTTTGTGGTGGATTTGCATCAGAAGTGGTATACAGACGAAAAATAGGATGTGCGTACGCGCAACAATATTCTGATTTATAAAACCGTGACCGCGCACGTCCTATGCCGGTTATCCTTTATAAATCACTACCGACTCTAAATATAGTGCAGCTTTTGCGACTTTATGTCATGCCCATAGTTTGCTATAAAGTCAAGTGAAACAAAATTAATATTCATTGATTGAGACAAACATGGAGGAAAACAAAAAAAGAAACTTCACTCAATGTGAAGTAGAACTTCTGTGTTGAAGAGGTGGAAAAGAGGAGAAAATGGTGTTTGGAGGGTACTGTGTGGGTATCACTAATGCCAAAAATGCTTTGAAGTGGCAAAAGGTTGCAGACACTGTGAATGCCGCAGCCTCAAAGTCGGACCATGGCCGAAATAAAAAAAGTGGTCAGATATCAAAGTCGATGCCAAAACGCGTCTAGCGCTTCATTGCCAAAGTGTCTGCTACGATTGGGAGAACATTAGTTGCATTAGTGAGAAACATGTCTGCATCACAAATTATTTGGACATTGATGGATTGAAAGCATATTCACTCTCATTTGGTGCCCTTATGGCAACATGAGTGCAGTCAATACCACTGATTTACATTTGGGAAACCAGACATAGCTGCAAATTGTGATATTTTGTTTTTCTGTTCACACGCCGTGTAGGGAAACTTCATCTAATTATACAACAACCCTATTTACACACACGTCTGGCATAACCTGGCTAAGGGTTGGCTGTGATCTTTGACCTGTCAGCCAACTCCCTCTGGAAACTGCCAGTCGCCAGAAATCCTAGTGTTGTAAGGACTTGGAAGTGACTCGCACAGCGTGGTTTCTCCGAGTGCTCCTCTATAACGCTGGGCCCAAAAGAGTGCAGAGGTCCAACAGGAAGGCCTGAGGAAGTCTGAACCAGCTCAAAAGCCACTCGTCCTCGTTTGCCAGCAAGTAATGAACACTGTCATCTAGGCAGGCGGCATTGAAAATGGTCAGGAGGTTAAGGTTAGCAAGTCAGGCATTGACTGCTTGACAGGTCTTTACAGTGACCAGGAGGAGGCTGACACGAGGCTGGTGTTACCATATATACTGGTGTATAAGTCAATTTCGTGTATAAGTTTAGGGCAGTTTTTGGGTGACACACACACTCGTTGTAAACTGCATAATATATATAAACTTGTTCCAGTGTGAGACGATCCGAGACAAACTTAGTTTTCTTACAACTGAACAGGCCTTTGCACAGTTCACAGGAATCAATCATGTTTGCCCTCTGCTTTTTGAAAGGTTTGAAATAATGCAAATATTTCCAGGAATGCAATTCCTCCCAATTCCCACTGACCCTGGCTCGTTGGCAGCTTTGCAACAGATTCAGGAAGTTGAGGGGTGTGCATGTTTCATCCAACCACACTTCACTGAGCTGCTGATTCTTTTCCCACTGCTCATCCAACACTGAAGCCTTTAGTCAGATCCTGTACAGGATGAATACGCTCACTAACTTCTGCGATTGAATTTACAGGCGCCCGAGCTGCACACAAGGAGTCGCTGGAGAGCGATGTGGCAAGGTAGATGATTTGGCATATCTATCCCAAATTCTCTGCAGTTCTACGCCTATTTGCACAGCCTTGTTCTGGCGTTGGGAAAGATCTTTAGACCAGAGGATGGAGTGTCTCCTATTGGCCCTCCAGCACCACTTCTGGAGCATTGGTCTCCCATCCAAGGGCCAAGCACGTTGACCCTGCTTAGCTGCCATAACAAACCAGCTGTGGTATACAGGGATTTCTGCTGCTCACTATTAGGGCTGTAACGATATGTGTTATGAAACCGAAATCGCGACACTCAGATCCATGAACCTGTGTCACGGTCTGAGAATGCAGAATTGCGACACATTACTCTTAGTATTATTTGAAAAATACAACTGCTGGCAGATTATATTAATAGCAGGTGATTGTGGCAGGTCCATGCGTTTACCTCACAGTAACACAGCTAATTTATTCGTTAGTTACCTCAAGCTTCGTCTGTTTGAGTATTGTTTATATTTTATTTGTGTCCTTGCTGCTTTGTTTACTGAAACATATTTAATGTGATCAGTAATAAATCGTGCATCTTTCAGTACATCAAAGCAACGAAAATAACGACCCACTCATTGAGCAGTTAATCTCCACTTTCTCATTCTGTTTCATTAGCGCAGCGCATACAGTGTGGAGCCATGTATTACTTTTAAACAGTTTTTTCTACCGACTGAACAGCCAGGCTTTGTGGAGTTTCTTCTAATTAGTTTGAACTGCTGGTCGCGAGTGTGAAACAGAAGCCATTTAATTTACATTGTAAATGTAAGAGAACTTGATTGAAGAAGGATTTTCGACATGCCCGAATCATCTCCACAATGGAGTTTAGTTCAGTTTTGTCTTTCAACAGGATCTCCAAAGTGTTATAGCTTTGGCTGTTATTTTATTTTACTTAGGTATATTGTTAATAATTAGCATAGTTCATGTTGTACTTTGGTCAGTTTATACAGGTTTTTTAAATGTTATTTACTAAAAATATCATTTTTTTTTCTCACCCCCCCCCCCCAAAAAGAATCAAGGTTTGTATCGAACCGTGGGTCATAAATCGTGATACGAACCAAATCGTGAGTTTGGTGTATCGTTACAGCCCTACTCACCATGTAACTTATAGCAGCGGGTACATTCTCATACTATTCCATTGTTGGGTTAAATCCACAACTTCCAATCACAGAAAATTTGCTTTTTTAATGATAAAATGTTGCAAAACAGAATTAAGCTCATTTTAGGTAATACCAGTTAATATTTCAATGAAATCTGGAAACTTTGAGCAGTCTTCAGGTCTAAACAAGCTAAACCCTTTGTGTGTTTCAGATCCACATTTATGGACCCTTCTCCCAGGAGCCAGTCAAAACCTTTACACGTTTCAAGAACACAGCCTACAGTGGAAGGTTCCGGTCAGATGGTCAGCTCTTGGTGGCGGGATGTGAGGACTCTGTAGTGCGACTCTTTGACATCGGTGGCAGGGTGGAGCTCAGGATGTTCAAAGGACACACAAAGTACGTGTGCGCGTGATATATATGTGCGTGTTTGCGCGCGGGTGGGTCAATGATGTGATGCTAGTGATGCTATTTCTTTTGTGTACATATGAGTTACAAACATTTTAAAATGTTAAAATTTGGAAATAATTTGACAGCTTATTTTCAAACATCATTTTCATCAAACCCTAATCTTAAAGTTTGGGATTGATTATATTTTTAGAGTATAAAGAGAATTTGGGTAAAAATGTCAATAAGGTGTAACCTCAAAAACATGAATCAAATAATTACACTTGCTGGAAAAAAATAAAGAAATTCTCTCCAAAATCCCTTCTAAATTAATCTGGCTTGATCTTGCACAAGAACCTTTCTATATTTAATGAAATTAATGAAACCCCATTGTTCTGAATGTTTTAATTAATATGGGGAATCATATCTGTCACATCAACCACTTGAAATGTCAAGTGGTGTAACCACCATTTAAGGAGCCATTTTGTAAATATTATGTCAGAGGATCATGTGACAAGATATTATGTCACAGAGAAGAACCTTTGAAGACCCCAACTGCTATGAGTCAAGGTTAGTTACTCTCTTAAAAATGTAACAATTAAGTGTTTTTAGGCCATGGTCAGGCAAGCTCAGGTTACATGTCAAATGGTATGTCCTCCTTAAAATATTGATAAATTGTAATTGTAATGTAAGAACTGTTTTTGAATATTCACATAAAGGTCAAGTGTGTACATAGTTGTCCAAAATAATGCCTGCAAATTTTGATTTTAAATAGAGATGTCAAATGGTGCAACTGGTGTTTTGAGACCAATTTGATCAGAATCAGGGCCAAGAGTATGTAATTTTAGGTGCCAATTATATTATTTTTATAATTTAAATAGTGATTAACTGTTTAGCATGAACAGCAGGATTTCCCGCATTACTTTGCAGCTAAGGTGCCCTGTTACCTTAATTACGTTGTCAAAAGAAATGTATATGAGCGATATCAGCCGTTTTACGACGTAATTTGAGGGCCCTCTGAATGAAGAAATTCTAACTTAGCAGCAATGGTCGAGGATCACCACAACAGTGGAGGGA
Organism: Umbra pygmaea; assembly: GCA_016801145.1. Taxonomy (NCBI): domain Eukaryota; kingdom Metazoa; phylum Chordata; class Actinopteri; order Esociformes; family Umbridae; genus Umbra; species Umbra pygmaea. The sequence continues at coordinate 12,011 of JACXGM010018578.1, read as the reverse complement.
AAAACCTACACAAACTTTGCCAAGGTGACAGAGAGTGGGAAGACTCCTGACGTTGCTCTTCTTAGCAAGAAGCTTGACTCTCTGGCCAAACACTTGATCCATCAAGTAAAAGCTCCATGAGAAAAGAAAGGAACACTACAAGATGATGAAATCTGCATCCATGTAGATTTCTCGGAAAACTACAGCTGCAAATTCAATACAGAAATTTAACCTTTTCATTTCGGTGGTAGCCGCAAACAGGCCACCATCCATACCTGTAAACACAGCACTAACATCATATTCCTATGCCACCATCTCTGCCTCACTCAATTTTTTTATTTATTAAGTACAGTGACTTGTCTTTATGGTTTCAAGAATGTTGTGTGGAATTTCAGTGACCATGGAAAGGGGGCACCTGATGGCATTGCTGATGCAGGAGTCATGAGGATGTCTTTCAGACCGCAGAGGATGTCTTTCACTTCCTGAAGGATGAGTCCAGTGTCCGTTGCACCTGGATCTCAGAAGAAATTGAAAGATATGAGAAAGTCCCGGCCTTCATTCCAGCTGTGCACACTGAAGATTCATGAAGTGATCTGTGACGGGCATTTCATGCTTTTGCAGAAGACCCAATATCTGCAAGTGTCATGGGCAATCTGCAGTCGATTTCCGGGACCCACCAGCTACCACCTCAACATCTGTCAGCGTGGAAGATCAGGAAAGTAAGCAGGGAAACTTAGCTCTTGTCAGAAATGATGGCAAACCATAGGTGGTTGGGGATGAAGTAGAAGTAAGCTGCATGCAAGAGCTAGCTGGGAAGAATTTCTACACCTGGCCTCATCCACGTGACATCCAGTCAACAATTCCAAGCACACATCTTGAAAGGTTAATGTTTTTTCCCACAGATTCAACTTATCTCTCTCGCGCGCTCTCTCATTGAATATAACTTAATCCTGTTTCTTCATTGATGTTATGAAATTATTTTTGATTTGGAATGTGATGAATTACATAAATATATATTAAAAAATCCAGTTCAGTTTAGCTTGGTGCCAATTTGCTGTGTAAATTTATTTTCCTTGCTGTAGATGTTTTATGTCAGTTGGTGCAACCAGTATTTTGTGTAAAAGTCAAATATTGTACAAAAACGTTCTTATGGATAATAATTGAATGTTCTACTACACTGTAATAATGGGTGTTTAAACAATTCTTACAGAAATGGTCAAAGAATAGACACAAAACAAGATGGTTACAGCATATGGTCTTGCTCAGTACAATGAAAAACCCCTATAATTTATATTTTGAAAATAATATAATAAAGCATTCTCATAGGATATTACTAAATAAACTACTAATTTCATGAGAGCAATTGCATGAACTCAAGGAGGTGTGAAATATTGGTTATTTGTCTTTTTTGTGGTTACACCATTTGACAATTTAACAGGCTGTTAGTTCTATCTTTTGTTAAAAATAGTATAAATGGCATATTAAATAATATGAATACAACAGAAATACAAAATATACACTGTAACAAACCTCAGGCATGTTTTATTTTAAACATATTTGTGAATTGCTCATCCTACCAACCCTTATCTATCACGGACCCGTGCGTGCGTGCGTGCGTGTATCTCAACAAATCTGACAACTGCTTCAGTTTTTGCATATATTTTGACTAGTTATTCCTGTAGTGTTAACTGAACTGTCTTTTCTCTTCCAGGGGCGTGCATGTAGCAGATTTTACCTCAGATCGTTACCATATCATGACAGGCTCGGACGACTACACCTGTTGCCTGTGGGACATCCCGAATTCCACCGAACTGACCTCCTACAAGGAGCACACAGACTACATCCGCTGTGGCACCACCAGCAAGCTCAACAAAGATCTTTTTATAACGGGTAAGACAAATGCAGCTTTTCTTACAAATGCTCTTTGAGTGATGATCCCTCGAGTGTTACATCGCCTCAACTCGAAATGATGATCTCATTGTTTCTCACAACTGCCCATACCTGCCATTATACAGAACTGCAAATTTTAGAACTAGATTGTTTGGTATCTATGTACAAGCTGAGGTGTGTCTGCTGTCTTTTTATGCCTCACCCTCAGGCTCCTATGACCACACGCTGAGGGTGTTTGATACCAGAATGGCAAGAAGTGTGATGAACATGGACCACAACCAGCCTGTTGAGAGCGTTCTACTCTACCCTTCAGAGGGACTACTGGTTTCAGCAGGTATGATGGAACTGTATTAACCATCATTATGTACTTTAACCGTGGGTCCTCAAGATTAAACCATTGTCAACTTACAATCATTTATTTAAAATGTCAGTGTTTTGAAATACAATCTCAAATATAGAGATTTCAAAGTATAATTTATAATGAATAAAAATGTGTTTTTTAGGCAAATTAATAAATTAATCAATTGAAGTAATTATTGTGTTGTCGAAGCAGGTAGCTCTCACTCAGGGAGAGCATGTTTGAGCTAGTGGGAGGGCAACCTAGGGTAATTTTGAGACTAAAGTCAAGCTTCTCAAAAGCGTTGCAGTAAAGTCTTGGTAAAGCACCTCAATGGTAGCCTGGGAGAACCTTGACGGACTTCTGGCAGATTTGAAATTTGCTCTGCAATCAGTCTGTCCAAGAGCCCATTGAAGCCCATTTCCAGTTGTTTCCAAATCGAGGCACCAATCACAACCATTGAGGCGGCCTTTACATGATGACGATATTGCAGCTATATACTAGGGGTGCAACGGATAAAAAAACTCACAGATCGTTCCTCGGATCAGAGTCACGGATCAGATAATTTTTCAGATCAGCAAAATAAAGAAATAAAAAAGAATTGGAATTTGGGTTAGTTGTTTTTATAATTTTCAATGGTTATGATGAGCAATATGAGAGAGAAATGTGGTTAATATTGATCGTTGTTTAGGTACATTAAATCACGTTAAACCTTTTCCTCGCCATAGGAGCCAATGAAGAAAACCTTAACGTGAGATTACTTCTATAATCGTTGGATTTCGTTTAGTTATTTTGACAGGCTTAAGTGTTCATAACAAGATATGGCCATGGGAAATTTGGTGATGATTGACCATTGTTTAGGTACAATAAAACCATGTTAAGCTTTTTCACATTAAGCGTTTTAGTATGTTCCGTATGCGATGGGATGTCGTAACGTGGCTCAAACATGTGTTTAAAGTCCTCCTTTTGCACAACCGAATATGGCCTCATGTCTGCACCTATAAACACACCGATCGCATTTGTGATGGCTTTAGCCCGGTCTGATTAATTGCTTAAATACCATGGTGATAAGCGGTTGTTTTGCAGCTTTCGTTTTTCACTCCTGTCAGTGAAACACCGGGGTGATGTCGCTTCAAATGCGTGGCCATGCTTGATGTGTTCATATCGCTTTCTTGTGCCACAGTGCCAACCCACTGTCACGGTTTTATCCACTAACCTCTTTCCTTCATCATTATACTTAACAGGGAAACCAAAATGCTCCCATACAGGGGATTTAAATGACGCGGGGCGTTCAAGCTCCTCTGTTCCTCCGCTCGCCATGACCATGCTGTAAGCGGACTGAACATGCGCACAACTTTTTTTTCAGAAATCAATCCGTGGATCACGTGTGTGCCGAACCGAAGATATTGATCCAAACGGATCACGGATTAATGACAATCCGTTGAACCACTACTATATACTGTAATTGGTTGAAACGATGATGGCTGCTGCAATGGAACATCGGGAACATCACTTGTTTGAATCAGCCATTGCATCTGTTTTAAGCAATTAGAATTTTTACTTTTTTGTAAAAAACCGAGCAAAGAACAACACTCGAGGCTTTCATAACGAAAAAAGATTGTCGCGGTCTTGCCGACTCGATTCGGCAAGTCTGATATATCCAATTGCGCCCAGAGGCATTTAAGAGGCGTCCGTTGGTGACGCTCCTTTGGAAATGGGCTGTGAATGTACCTTGCCCACACCCACTCTCAGTTACAACTTAGAAGGGTCTGGTGTCAACTAGGCTAACTCAATGGCAGATTTTTGGTGTCAATCGACTGCACACTCACTGCTGTTCCATTGCATGCATTGGATATGCACCCCTGGAAAAATGTATGTTAAAGTTACTCATTTTGTGAAGACCGTTGACATGACCTCAACATGTTACAAAGTCAAATGGCCACCTTTTTGCAAAATTTAATACCAGGTTTATGGTATAAATAAGTCCTCAGTGATAACGAAACGTTTGCATACAATTATGCTAGTGTTTAGACATTTGCTTTAAGTTGAACTGTTCCTATACTTGTGCTTATAAGAAAGGGGTGGATGAAATGATTAAAGTTCTGTTTTTCTTAGTTTGTAATATGTTATGTATAGTTAAACGGTGACAGTTTCATTTTCTCCCCAATTTAAGTCTTGCTTCAGCTTTGAATTGACTGTATATATTGTGTTTCAAAAGGATTTGGGTTTCCCTAAATTTGTGTTTCGCATTGCCAAAACAATTGCTTTTCACACAATCATTATTTCACAAAACGTTAATTTAGCAGGTTACCGGGGGGAGAGATCTATAACCCTATGATGCTGCGTTCCCACTGGACTCGACCATAATCTATCTGAGTGAGACAGCTGCATGCTTCGAGGACCACTCTTAGCTTTTTTGGTAGTCACATGTAAAAAGCATAATTTCCAAACAGTGCTCATGGTGTCGTGGCTGGAGAAGCCCAACAGTTTCCTCCTGTCCCGCGATACAGAGAAATTGTACACGAGGTTTTGAATCCAAATATACTTTATTGAAACATCATAAAGCCGAGTTATTCTGCAGAAACAACTGACCTCATAATATTGAACATCCTTTTTTATACCAGTCCTTATCACCTGACTCAGCCTATATGTTAATAACTGGGGTGGTTCTGAATGACCCGGTAACTTTCTCCACCATTAGCTTTCACTGTTTCATCCCATGATGTAATTGGTCATCCCTTTACGTTAATTTGTATGGGCGTGCTCTCAGAAGCCCTTATCAGAAAATATTGGTGGCACAGAATCCAGAACTCTAAGGAAAAATAGTGAGGCCTTGATTCCCAACAGCCTTAATGGTATTTCATTAAAAGATGTTCTTATAGTAAGTTAATAATTATACTGTCTACCATATTGATTTTCTGTGTGTGATATCAAACATATTGTTACATTCAAATGCAATGCCTTATGACAATCCTTCATTCTTATGAAAATACTACCACAATGTATATCAGAACCATAAATATACATTTTGTCCCTCCACAGGGGGGCGCTATGTGAAGGTGTGGGATCTGCTGAAGGGAGGCCAGCCTCTGGTGTCATTAAAGCACCATCATAAGACCGTTACCAGTCTCTGTCTTGGCTCCAACGGACAGAGGCTGCTCTCTGCCTCCCTGGACAGGTGTGTAGTGTTGTTGTTTGGATTTGTTCCAGCTAAAATGTTGAATGATGATGATACCTTGAGTGATCCATCAACTGAATTTTAAATGATGATCTCTTTTTACTCTGAAAACTGCCTCTGTTCAACATATTATCTTTCAGTATTGTATTTTAGAGGTCTTTGTCAGACAAATGTGTGTTAAACCCTTGCAGGCATGTGAAGATCTACAACACAACCAACTACAAGGTTGTTCATAACTATGACTACGCCACCTCTATTCTCAGTCTGGGACTGGCTGTAAGTACATTAGTAATGTTGTAATGACACTGAGCAATTTGCTGATGTGAGGATGTTTGACATTTTAATCACAAGGCTAATTGTTTTTGTCCATGTATGTTCAGCCTGATGATAAGTCTGTTGTTGTGGGAATGACCGATGGCATTCTGAGTGTCAAACACCAGAAGAGCCCTGAGGAAAAAAAGGAAGTTGGTGGTAAACCAAAGCGGCGGCCGGTGTTCCGTGTTTTCGTTAAAGGGAGAAACAATGTCCCAAAAAAGGCAAGTATCTATTCCACTTAATGGCACTGTTACCGTATTTTTGCGAATATACTGTGCTGAATATGCACGTTTTTACAAACGGCACACTATATTCGGAGGCACACTATATAGAATTTCTTTTTACACACGATAACTACAGTCATTTTTATTATATACTGTTGTTATAGACCAGCTATTCCTACAGTGGGATACGAAATAAATTGTGGTTCATCGTGTATTTCAATATTCAAACGTGCCTATAAGTTATTAAAGTGATGTTTTCCTGTCTGAATAGTCCAGTCTCACTGGTGAAAATAATCACCAACTAGTGTCTGGATAAATATCACCATAATGTCAAATAGGCTAATTGGCATCCAACCAGAGAAACTATAATTGTTTGTATTTATTGAGTACTTGAGAAAAAACTCCAGTAGACAAATCAAACTACAAACTGGACAATTACCATATGTAACACTGAAGTACAATTAAGTTAAAAAAATAGTTTACGTCTTCTTCCCTAATTAGATAAAATTAGAGACACCTTTGTGAAAGCGAGTGCAAAAGCTGCATGTTTGTTTTCACATTTGCATTATAAGCATTGCAGACGTTTTGTGTAAAATGAAAATGGCTGATGTGACTTTCTCCAGCCTATCACTTTTGTGAATAATCATCTATATTTGCGAAGAATAAATGTACCACACAGCTCAGCAAGTGTGTCAGATGGTAGGTATATGCACACATAGGAGGAACTAACACACTATCGGTAGTATGCTTTCACTGAAGACAGAAATCACAACTGCAGTATCCATTTTCCACTAGAAATTCAATTGTTATAAACTTTAGAGACCACTTTCTTTATATACCAGTTTCTGCTGTCAAGGAAGATGATTATCGGCCATGATTTCAGCTCGTTCCTGGGCATTCTTCCTGCCGTATTCTACAGTACACCCACGTTCTGTCCGGGATGTTCCTCCTGCCGTATTTTACAGTAGCTACTGTAGATGGCACCCAGATTGACATAAAAGCCCACCCGAAGAATAGTACAGTAGGCTGTATGAATCAGTCTATTACTGATTAGGTGCCTATTACTGTTTGTTGAAAATATTCGTTTGAAGAACAGCATATTTCTCAAAGCAATACAATTATATCTTTAGCTAGTTTTAATTTTTACTGGTGAAGCGAGTAACAATCATGCACTCATCATTTTACACTACATGGCACCTTCTGTCAAGCTTGGAAATTTGGATTGTGTTGTACATTTAATGAACCTCATTGTAGCTTATATTTCCCGCAGGTAATTAGGAGTGTGTTGATAGGCAAATCGTACAGACTGTGCACCAACACTGACGCTAAGGACAAGTGGTATTTATCAATTGGGATTTCATACCGGTGTGCATTTAATGGTCATAGGATTGTCTGATTAATCCCACTTGTTTTGCATAGGCGCATTCTTAATTATCTTCTTAAGTACAAATATAGGTTTTTTAAACACAAGCTTGATAACATATACCAACACCAGTTAGTGGTTTCTTTCGCCAGTGAGACTGGGCTATTCAGACAAGAAATAAATCACTTAAATGTATAGGCTAGTTTGAATATTGAAATATAAGTTGAGTTTTTTGTGTACGCACTAACATTAATGCGGGTACTCCACTTTGGCAATAGCTGGTTTTATATAATCAGCGTGTGGGGGGTTGGGTTTTTAACGTTTGTGTTGGGTGTTTAACATTTGTAACACAATGACTAGTTGAGTGCCTATCAATGCAGGTTTGGGCGAGGGGAGATTTACGTGTCAATTTTCTACAAAAATGATGCACGCTTTGTAAGGGTGCCCACAATGCTGAATTTTTTTTTTCCCACAACATTTCTGTGTGATGTACATGGGTGCACATTAATATTGGGTGTGTGCTTTATGCGCTAAAATACTGTATTAATCTGCTATATAAATGTACATTTTTGTCATTCAGCAGACCCTGCTATATAGAGCAACTTACATATAGTGCAGGGACATCCTCTAAAACAACTAAGGGCAAAGAGCCTTGCTCAATGACACAATTATATTCAACCCACAAGAGGATTAAACCAGCAACTTTCCAATTTTAAGTCTGAATCCCCCAACTACTGAGTCATCTGGCACTCCATTTAATGTTCAACCCTGTTTCTGGAATGCTGCAACACTTGTCATTTTGCTTTTTATTGGGACATTAATGAATCAAGTCTGTGAGTGCTTGGTCTGAATATAGGTTCATAGGGTAGTGGCTCTGACAAAAAGTAAACAAAAAATTAACACATGGTAGGGCCATGAAATTGGTTAGCTTAAATGCAACAAGCAAAAGGCCTGTTGAGTGATCACTTCAATGATCCATTGAGTGAACAAAAAATTACTGACCTCTGACATTATCTTTGTTAAGATCATGCTTAATTGCATGAATTTGTTGTCAAGCTTATACATAATGTAAAGATTTGTCAGTGTTGGTATGTCAGGTAGCCTGGTGGTTCGAGCATTTGATAAATGTTCCTTCCATCTTTGAGCAAGAGTGTTATTACACTGGTGCCCATATTAGTTGCTTTGGATAATTGAATCAATGGCTAAGAGCTGTTTAAGCAGTTTGCAATCAGGACTTGTTTATAAAAATGTTTTTGGTAAATAATTTGTGAATTTCACCGCTCCTTTCAGGATGATTTCCTTGTCAGCAAAGCAGTGAAGTGCCATCTGGAAAAATACGACAAACAGTTAAAGAGATTCAATGTCTCCAAGGCCTTGGATACTGCTCTGGAGGTATTTCCCTGATGTCCAGAAAGATTATGCATTTTGAGGGGAATAATGGATGGACCCTGACAGTCATTTACTGAAATTATATTTGAGTGGCCTGTTAAGTGACAATTCCTTGAGTGATCCATCGACTGAACTACAAAAGAACAGCCTCCAACATATATTAAAAAATGTCAGTTGCATCCCCCCGATTTGAAATTTTTTGTTCTTATGACAATTTTATTCATGGTAATTTGCAGTGATAATGGACCATATCAATCTGTGTACGTTACAGACCATTATACTTGAACACCCTGGATTATGAGTGTGAAATTTCTGTGCTGATACACTGGTTAAAAATGTGTGGTCTTCAAATGGCAGGTTGATAATAGGCGTTTCATCTGTACCTTTAGGTGTCCTCGTATAAAAAAAAATCCTTTTTAGATTTATATTGAACAAAAAGAAAAATGCAACATCTGAAGTGTTAATCACTTTTATTTGTGAAAATATTTTATCCCAGATATTCTTCTATGTATTGTTACTGTAACATTTGATCTGAAGTTGTTGCATGTTTTTTGTTGAGTATATTTAATGTGGACTCATTATTTTGTGTGTGTGCATAGTCATGGCTGAAGAACAAGAAGCCAGAGGTCATGGTGGCTGTAATGAAGGAGTTGGATCGCCGTGGAACATTAAAGAATGCTCTGGCAGGGCGAGACGAACAACACCTCTCTCAAATTCTCAGTTTTCTCATTGGGTAATTTTCACTGATTTTTGATTGCCTAAACAACACTAATGGTTTTGCCTCACTTTTTTATAACAAATAAAACTAGAACAGCTTGCTTTTTTGCGAATGTGTGTAATGCAAACTGCTCCTGTATGTTAATTAATACAGACTATTTACACATTCATAATTCAATCAACTTATTGACCTATAAAGATGGTTCCATTCAAGATTTACACTTGATTTACAAATGCTTAGTTACCTAGCCAGCAAGTAGACAATGTTTCACACACAAACAACAATGGTGTGTGTGTGGGGGGTGTTGTGTGTGTGGGGGGGGGGGTACACAATTTGGAATTGATATGTTGAAAACTGCGGGTAGTGATTATGTGCCAAAAAATGAATGAGAAAACAATAAAAGAAACAAAGAACAATATGGGATTGCAGATGCAATCGTTTAATAATTTTGTAATTATTTTTTGTTGGAGCAGTTAGGGAGAGAAATTCTTCTATGATTGATTAGGTATCAATTGGTGCCCCAAAGGTCAATGTGTTTGGTCAGGAGTACTTTGCACAAGTGCTAGACCAGACTCGGCCAAGCATTCATATGCATCTACATAGTTTGATCTTCTCGCTTACAGGAATATAGTCGACCCCAGGTTCGCACCTGTCCTCGTCACTGCCACTGAGATGGTTTTAGGTGAGTTTCTGATACCAATCTCTAGCTAATTGTTCTACCTGTGTGACTATGCATGTATGAAATTGCTCTGCCCTCTGTTTCCTTAGACATCTACCAGGCAGTAATCGGCCAGTCTTCAGTAGTTGAGAGACAAATACTGCGTCTTCAGGAGCTGGTGGAGAAAGAGATCGACTACCAACAGGATCTCCTGGAAGTTCTGGGGATATTGGACACTCTTTTCGCCTCTTCGCTCCCTCTGAAAGAGGTACCTTGCCCAGGCAACAGCCGGCCCAATGGTTTGGCAGAGGGGGCACCACTGCTTCAGGCTGCTTAGCCCCCCCAGCCCCAGACTCTTCCATCAAGGTGTTCTGGATGCCCCAGGCATGATGAGTTCCTCCATAAGCTAAACACCATCAAACTGTCTAATAACAATCCATGACTACATTCTTCTGCTATCTGAACTTGCACCAAAAAAACGAATTAAAAACAATTTGAGCGACCAACCTGAGCCTCGATCCTGCTGGCTTTTCTGGTTTTAAGATTGAGAAAACAGAATAATTGCCCTTATTATTATAATTATTATTATGATTATTATTAATTTTAAATGTATTCCATCGTCATGTATGACATCTCTCTATCTGGATTTAGAAAAAATGACACAATTATCAGACACTGAAATAACTTTTTTCTTTAAATCCAAGAGTTGTTTGTTTACCTGTATGTGTTCTTTTTATTTCTTTTTGCCCTGTCATTTGTTTGCCTTTTGATATAATTTGCATACATGTGCATTATGTTAAAGCAGCAAAATGAGTAAACAGTATAAAAACAAGTTTTGTAACACCCTGCATTGTGATCTTTTTCACTACAAAAATAACTGGTATACAGCTAGAAGATAAGTAAATTACATGTAATCTGATGCCCAGCTAAATTGTTGCATTTTAAAGAAGCTTTTAGGGTTAACTATCATGTTTTGTTTACCATGCTGACTCAGGGCAATGTATACTGACAATTTTGTTATCTGAACACGACTCAGATGTTAGCCGGGAAAAATACAGACCCAAATCCGTAGGATATAAGGGTCTTGCTTCGAGTAATGAAAATAACCCAACTCGAGGGGCGGCACCAAGCATGCATTTAAAAATCTCACTGTACGCAATTGGATAACACTACGACCTATCACCAGTGGTTTTTCGCTAAGCCCTTATGGCGGAGCTAACTGGTAGATAAAACTCTTGCCGTATCAGGTCGGCAAAACAGCAAAAACGTCCTATTTGAAAAAGGAACGATTTGAGCGCCGTGTTCTGTTCCAAGTCTAACTCGTTCATTGTAGTGGCCAAAGGCGTTTTAAACAACTGGTGTTCATCCATAGCGATCTTACAATGTTTACTAATGACTTCAAGATCGCAGCGCTGTCGTTGTCTGTTTAACATGCCTCTGGCACACCTATATCAGATACACCGATGTGATTGGTGCAGCTTGGCTACAAGGGCATTGTCAGTGAGCAGAATTACTCGGTGCCAGAGTAACTTGCTGAGCAAATTCAAATTGTGCTCTTCCGAGAACTCTGGATTTCCATGGTACTCAGATGTCACCGTGATAACACAATGTGCTTGATCGATTGTGTCTTGAACACTTTTCCCTTAACCCTGCAAAGTCGATTGACGCTCTAGAGCGTCAAACGCGATTATCTCACGAACCGTACATGCTATCAACTAAAACTTGGTACCATTGGAAAGGGGAGAATTAGACGCAAATAACGAGTGGTGGCACATCTCTGTGTGTTACTCACAGCCGGAGATATCGCGCCTCAAAGCCGACGATGGTCTTTCTTTTTGACTAAAAATATCACAGACAGGAAGTAGGAAGTCAAAATGACAAAATAACACATTTTTCAATAACATAGGACATCATCCTACATAAAACAACCATTTTTGGAGTTGGAATTTAGCTGGGTTTT
>JACXGM010018577.1:7587-19036 GCA_016801145.1 Umbra pygmaea | reverse complement strand
TGTCCTATTGATATTATCCACCCGAGATATTTAAAACTTATAATTGATTCAGCTGGGCCAGGTATGGTTTCTTTTATCAACAAGAGTCTCAAATCAGGCTCTGTTCCTGCCAATCTTAAAGTGGCCACGGTCACACCTCTACTTAAGAAGCCTTCACTAGATCCCTCTGTTTTAAAAAATTTCCGACCCATTTCTGTTTCAGCGCTAAACGATACCAAAGCCAGTAGCGCCTCCAAGTGGAGCTTACTGCAATAATCATTTACATCACATCACACCTGCAATTAATTTTACCATAAAAAAATAAACTAAGTATTTTATTCATTAGCATGATAGTCTGCATAAGATATAATTTTTAAGTATTTTATAATTTTGTGTGATTGCCGTTATTGTTTAGTTAAAAAACACCGAAGTAGGAAGGAGACATAGCGGACCAGACGTTAGCTTTTACTATGTAAAGTAGAAGCTCCGGGACCGCACCAGGCGGGATGGCATGAGACGGGAGGTGTCAGGCTGCAGCCATAGAATGGATTTTTAGTTTGTCTATAGTCAGCATTTATTTTATAGAAGGACATAGCTATATTTTTTATTATTTTATTCATTAGCATGATAGTTTGCATTTATCTTAAAGACAGATATTTTTTAAGTATTTTATATTTTTTGTGATTGCCATTATTGTTTAGTTAAAAAACACTGAAGTAGGAAGGAGACATAGCGGACCAGACGTTAGCTTTTTCTATGTAAAGTACAAGCTCCGGGACCGCACCAGGCGGAGGGCATGAGACGGGAGGTGTCAGGCTGCAGCCATAGAATGGATTTTTAGTTTGTCTAGTCAGCATTTATTTTATAGACGGACATATTTTTAATTATTTTATTCATTAGCATGATAGTTTGCATTTATCTTAAAGACAGATATTTTTTAAAGTATTTTATACATTTTTGCAATTCCCGTTACTGTTTAGTTAAAAAACAGTAGTAGGAAGGAGACATAGTAAAAGCTCATGTTTGGTCCGCTATGTAAAGTAGAAGCTCCGGGACCGCATCAGGTGGGAGGGCATGAGACGGGAGTATCCAGGCTGCAGCCAGAATGGATTTTTAGTTTGTCAATAGTCAGCATTTGTTTTATAAACTGACGTATATTTTATAGCTAAGTATTTTATTAATTAGCATGATAGTCTGCATTTATCTTAAAGACAGATATATTTTTAAGAATTTTATTCATTTGTGTGATTGCAGTTACTGTTTAGTTAAAAAACAACCAAAATTTCAACGTAGGAAAAAGACGTAGCGGACCAGACGTGATCTTTTACTTTGAAAAGTAGAAGCTCGGGCACGGCACGAGGCGGGAGGGCATGACACGGGAGGCTCCAGGCTGCAGCCATACACTCTTGGAATGAATGGAGGTCTATGGAGCTAGACCCCTCAAAATACACTTTTCTCGAAGTATAATTTTTTGTCTAGTAATTTGAATGTTGCATTCGAAAGGGGAGGCCAAGAAAATACACACTGCTTGGTTGTAGATTTTTTTAAAGTCAACTTTTTCTTCTAAAAAACCCTTTGAAAATGTCAATGACGTCATACACATTGTACGGCCAGAGATACTGCTTTACGGCAAGCTTACCTCTTTCTTTTAATCGGCTAGGCTTACCTAAAAGAAAAGTCGTTTTTCTACAATTTTGTACGCTATTTCAACACTAAATTCACTTCTGAGAACATTTGATGCTCGAAATCAATTGTGTAGATTTCAAATATTGTCATTTTAACGAAAATCTATGGCGAATCGAAAATGTGCTTAAACGTTTTCGGAAGTTAGAATCTCCATAAGCATAAGCGCCTGCGGTTGTAAGTTAGCTAGTGAGCCAACCATGTTTTATACCTTAACATTTCTACTTGATCACATTTGTTTGCCACTATTATTAAAGTTAACTGCTGATTTATGTCAACTTTAAGATCATGTATGAACATAGTCAGAGACAAATGCTAAAATAGCAATTGCCATTCTGAAAAAACCTGGCTGTTATTGTCGTTATGTTTGGGTACTGCAGACAGCGTCTGTGCGTGCGGGGGTATTATTGCGCAATACCAGCAAGATCACGTCGTCTCAAACTGTCAGCAGCGTTTTGTGTGCCATGTTAGTTCATTCTTTTAAGAACAACTAGCAAGACCGTTCTCCCCAAGTACACAAGTTCGTTCTTTGCATTCTTGGTTTTGAGAAACAGCCCCTGTTTAATAAGTAAACAGGCTCTGGCTTCCCCCTGTCAATACACGTTCTAGATAAGCGTTTTGGTGTGCTAATGTTTTAAAGACCACGCCGCAATATTCACATTTCTTTACATACAGACACAGTTTTAATTGTCATTTAATGGTAATTGGGGTCAGGTAGGCTCGGTGACATATCGGATAGTCTGCGTACCTCGCCAATACATGGGCGAATCCAGCTACAGAAGATTAGTGAGTGAAAGTGTTAAATTGTTTCCTCCTTGGGAAATGAGAAATAGGACAACCCTTTCCCACTATTAGAACAATTTATTATAGCACATCTGCGAGGCATTTTTCTAATTTGTTTTGATATTTAACACTATTGAGCAGGACATGGGCTGTTTTTAAAGGTGGCAATACTGTACCATGTATATTGTGTCCCTGAACACAGGAATAATACAAGTCCTCAAAATCAGTTTAATTCCCACCTAGATTTCACAGTACATACAGGTCCTTCTAAAAAAATTAGCATATTGTAATAAAGTTCATTATTTTCCATAATGTAATGATAAAAATTTAACTTTCATATATTATAGATTCATTGCACACCAACTGAAATATTTCAGGTCATTTATTGTTTTAATACTGATGATTTTGGCATACAGCTCATGAAAACCCCAAATTCCTATCTCAAAGAATTAGCATATCATGAAAAGGGTCTCTAAACTAGCTATTAACCTAATCATCTGAATCAACTAATGAACTCTAAACACCTGCAAAAGATTCCTGAGGCTTTTAAAAACTCCCAGCCTGTTTCACAATATGCTAATTGTTTTTAGAAGAACCTGTAGAAAAACGACAGGCAAATAAAAGTGCCAGCAACCAAAAAAATAGTTGCTGCGGACAAAAAAAGAACGTTGGCGAAAAAGTCCACCTTAACATTATCAGAGAATGCCGGTAGACGGGCTGGTTCCGCTTCAGGTGCCATCAAGCAGGATCTCTGGTCGTAATCTGTCCTTCACTGACCAATCAGCATTCATTAGCAGTGTGCTAGCGTGTTTATGGGCAACAACTACTCAACCTGTAAGAATTGAAAGGAAATACTACAAACAAATCTGAGATTTCTCAACAACAATCAGGCGAAAGAGAAACATTTTGCCGTTTAGCTCCATAGACTCCCATTCATTTAGCACTCACATGCGATCACCCCCAGTGGAACTCTGGTGGAACTGCAACCAAAATCGGTACAATGGGGTTTAATAGGGAGTGGACAGTCTCTCCGTAGACGGGCTCTGGTTATAACATCTAGAGCAGTGTTTCTCAAATGGGGTACGTGTACCCTTAGGGGTACTTTGGAGTACTTCAGGGGGTACATTACATTTTTGCAAAAAATATGTCATGCATAATTCCTAAAATAATAATACCATAATAATGAATGAATTAAGTGATGGATTCTAAACATTTAAAATGCAGCATTTATATGTTTTTGTTTAAAAAGGTTTAAAGGGTTTTATTGAATCTATAGAGATTGCTAAGACATGTGACCAAGTGGGCGGCAATGTCATCAAAACGCAAAGAATTAGGGGTATCTTTGGCCAGACCATATTGAGTTTATATGGGCTGGCATAGCAGGCTAGTGTTCTGGCATGAAAATAATGATTAATAATAAAATAATTTTAACTTAGCGTTAAAAATAGAATCCTACAAAATGTAGCGGGCTAAAACAAACATTTTTGGACCATATCGCCTAAAACTAAATCCTAATGCAAAGAAGAGATATGACGCGAAAATAAAGGGAATGAAATGACTGGATCGTTACGAGCGACTGGTCAAGGGACGGCGGGACGTCAACATGTTGGCTGTTGCCCAACTTCCAGCACCCATATATATAATTACATGATATTAAGTGCTAGTCAAGGTTCGAATTACTTGGGAGCCCACATGAAAGAAGTAAAATCATACACCTGTGGGGGTCTCTAAAAATCATCAGCACTATTATTTAGATAACAAAAAAATACCTTTTTCCTTAAATATATATCACAACATTTATATTAATAAACAGCCTAAATTAAACATGTTTTCCAAAATAACGCATTAGGTTTATGCTACTGCTGAGCGCATATTGCGATGGGTGTGTTTTTGATTATGTTATACATCGGTTGCTGCTTGTTGTAAAGTCAAGTGTTATTTAAATACCAAAAGATACCAAACCAATTAGAAGAGCCCATTCTTTGCCACAAAATTTTACCATCAGTATAGCAACAGGGTGATATAAGGTGGATTGTAATTAGGGGTCCAAGCCCGAAGGGGCTGGGAACCGTCGTTGCAAAGCAACGCGGTTCACAGCTCCAGCGGAGCTGTGGAACCCTATTGTTTTTCAAAGGTTTCTTATTATTCTTCCGGTAAAACCGTTACTACAGCCTAAACAGTACATGATCGTGGGGTGCCATTTTCAGGACTGGTCCAGATCACCGCTGGGACCTCAGACAGAAAAAATCAGCCACTTCCACCACTAGGTGGCGCTATAGCAGAAAAAAAGTGTTTGCCCTTATAACTCCCAAAGCGTACATCGCACATAGAAGCTACACATATCCACGCGTTCCCTGGGTTCAGCTGAATCTTCTGACATAGGCCACGCCCATTTCTGCCAGTACTTTTATGCGTGAAAAATTGCAATTTATCGTAAACCTACTTTTGCTCCTCCTAGACCGTGTGTCCGATCTGCACGAAATTTGGTATGTATGATCACCAGACTGACGTGACAGAAAGTTATCAAAATAATTTTTATCGGATGAAAATTGCGTCAATTGCGCAAAAATAAATTTGTGTAGCTAGCTACTTAAGTATAAGCTTTGCCATATCTTGGCCAAAAAAAAGCTATCATTGTAAAACTTTAGATTCTTGTTTGACATGACCATCTGAGGCTCCCCAACAAATTTTATGAAAATTGGCTACTAGGGGGCGCTATAACTACAAAAAGTTTATATCTCATCAATGGCTCATCTGATGTTTACCAAATTTTGAGGCTACCATCTAGGGCCACTCTTGAGGCCACCCCTACAGTGGGGTACTGATTCGTCAAAGGGGGCGTGGCCTATGGGACCCAGTTTTGGATCTACCCCTTGTACTAATGTGAGTAACTTCAAATTGACAGTGTACATGCGCAATGGTTACTTGACCTCACATACCAAAAATTACACATGTGGACCACTAGGTGGCGCTATAATGGTGAGAAACGTGTTTTGTGCCCATAACTCCCACATTACACATTGCACAATAGAAATCCTTATATCCAAGTGTACCTTGAACTGAGCTGAATCTGATGATATAGGACACATTTTCATGATATGCTAATTCTTTGAGATAGGAATTTTGGGTTTTCATGAGCTGTATGCCAAAATCATCAGTATTAAAACAATAAATGACCTGAAATATTTCAGTTGGTGTGCAATGAATCTATAATATATGAAAGTTTAATTTTTATCATTACATTATGGAAAATAATTAACTTTATCACAATATCAGAAGGAGCTGTATATACTTCACTTGCACATACATATATACTGGTACTAAACATTTACACATACATATATATTTCACTTGCACATACATATATAATTCTCTCGCATATACATACATACTTCACTTGCACATGCATGCATTCTTCCCTCGCATATACATATATACTTCTCTCGCATATACATACATACTTCACTTGCACATACATGCATTCTTCCCTCGCATATACATATATACTTTCCTTGCATATACATAGGCTACATACTTCACTCGCATATACATACATACTTCACTTGCGCATACATATACTTGACTTGTACGTAAATGCCAAAAGTCGGAAGTAGTGGGGTATAAGAATGTATGTTATTTGGTCAATTTGTTGAGTTAGATACTTATTTACGTTGACTACTTAGGCTAACTTAAATAACAAAACCTCCCATCATGAAGGCACGGTATTGCACCGCGGTAAAGATGGTTCTATATTCCCACATTCGAATGCTCCAGGGTTACGACACAACGTCTTTGGCCGTGCCGACATCCGAGTGCCAAAAGTCGGACATTAACTACTGTAGCTATCGGTGAACGGAGTAGTTAAGGACCAGAGTAAAAAAATGTAGGAATAAAACCATCTTTTCCGCGGTGCAATACCTTCCTGATCGGAGGTTTTGTTATTTAAGTTAGCTTTGTACTCAAAGTAAATTAGTTTCAAACTCAACAAATTCACTAGGCTATTGTTTCCAGACGGGACGCAAACCCAACTTTTTAGGCAAACCCAGCCTTCCAACTCGGCCGCCAACCAAATAACACTTATACCCCACTACTTCCGACTTTTGGAATTTATGTACAAGTCAAGTATATGTATGTGTAAGTGAAGTATACAGTATATGTATGCGCAAGTGAAGTATGTATGTGTATGCGAGTGAAGTATATATGTATATGCGAGGGAAGTATATATGTATATGCAAGTGAAGTATGTATGTATATGCGAGGGAAGTATGTATGTATATGCGAGGGAAGTATATATGTATGTGCAAGTGAAGTATAGATGCATATGCGAGTGAAGGATATATGTATGTGCAAGTGAAGTATGCATGTATATGCGAGTGAAGTATATATGTATGTGCAAGTGCTTTGTACAAGTATATAAGTATGTGCAAGTGATGTATGTGCAAGTGCTTTGTACAAGTATATATGTATATGCAAGTGAAGTATATATGTTTGTGCATGTGCTTTGTACAAGTATATATGTATGTGCAAGTGAAGTATATATGTATGTGCAAGTGTATAGTACTAGTATATATGTATGTGCAAGTGAAGTATTCCATTTTGCCCTAGGCGGCTTCTCATAACAATGGCTAAACACGCAAAGGTAACACTTTATTTTGAGAGTCCATCTCTAGATGCTTTACATATTATCTGCATACTGTCAACAACATTTTAACAAACTATCTACTAACCCTAACCCTAATCCTAACCTTAACCATTCCCCTTATGTTAAACCTAATCTTAAACATTACCCTAAAACATATTTTAAACTTACCCCTACCCTTAAAATACAAAATTAGTTGCTTATCAACAGATGGTTTGTTGATAGTTTGTTGATAGTCATATCATCAACAAACTATCTGTAGAGCACATACAGATGGAATCTCAGACTCTCCAAATAAAGTGTAACCCACGCAAAAAATAAAATTTTCACAGACTGTGAGATCGAGGTTCCAACAACAGAGGTGAAGGCGAGGAAACGTGGCCTGTCATCATTCTATTAGGAGAAAAAAAGTTGGCAGAGTGGAAAACTGTCACTAGGTTCATAACACATCATAATCAGGCAGTGCCAACGGCCTTTCAGCTGCCGTATGGTCCGCTCCACCACTGACCGAGCCCCCTATATGTACATCATTGTAACGCTGCTCTTGCTCATTTTGGGGGTTTGTGAGCGGGGTGAGGAGCCAAGTTTGCAACGGGTATCCACGGTCAGCTACGGGTATACATTAATCACATACTCAGATGCAAATACAAGATCATTGCCTTATTTTACCGTATAGCCTAATGATCATAAATGACATTTATTACCAATAAGCCAGCCATCATGCACAGCCCCTGCTTGCGACAACATTTGTCAAACACATTAGCGCATCACAGATCACTTGCACATTAATAGAGTGGAAGTGTTTTCTGTTCACATAAGCAAATTCATTATGGTGCCCTTATAGCAATGTGAGTGCAGTCGATGGCTCCGATTACATTTGGAAATCGGCTCATCGCCGCGAATTGCAGTTTAATGTTGGCCTGCTTACCAACAGTGAAGGGAAATTGTATGTACCTGGGTGACATACGGATGAGACAGTTCCATACAGCTGCCATGGCGTAGCTCAGAGATGGTTGGGAAATGCCTGACCGTTAAGCCAGCTCTCTCTGAAAAGCGCTGGTTGCAAGGAAGCCCAGTGTGGTGAGAACTTGCAAAGCGACAGGTAACGCATGGTTCCTTGCTGTCTCACGTTCTAAAGCCGGCCCAAGCTCAGCACAGTGTTCCAACAGGATATCCCTTGGCAACCTGAATCGACTCATAAGCCAGTCATCATCGCGGGCCAGCAAATCAGTTTGGTCTCTGAATACACGCTATCTCCGGATTCTCCTATTTGCAATGCCAGCAGCCATTGCGCATCAAATATAGCAGCATGATTTACGCGTCATTTTATAGGCTACACCTAATTTCCCACACCTTGTTCACTTATTTACACATAATCCACAGAATCAATTGAGCATCAACAGTGAGTGATTTTGACCAACTGTTACTGGAGGTGGATCCGGGCGTCATGCCTCCTGCGCGTTATGGATGAGCCTAAGTCAGGCTCACTGAGACAATTGCATTTTCCTATGCCAATCTTGTAGTTGCACAGCTAGTATATATTTCATCGGTGGTAAATAATATGTGCCTTGTGCAATGTTAACTATACACAGAGGGTGACATGCATTTCCTGAATTAATTTGTCGTTCGTTTGACACCCTCAATTTTAACAGAAGTTATTGAGTGGTGGCATATTGAGGTAATAGCATTTCCCGTTTGGGTTTTGGCATTTTGATGTGAGTCATCCACATCAATGATCAAACTTTTATTAGCGGATATAATTATTTTTTTAGAATATTCAAAGTCATAGACGTATTACAGTAACTGTAGTGGACACTTTATTTTGTAATGTTTGGTGAGTTATGGCACTTTTCAGTTAGAATCTGTCACGTTACAGAGCCAGACAAGACTTTGCGTACGGCCCGCACATTCTCACACCTGCTCAAAAGTTTTCGTGATGGACCGCATATTCTCACGTCAAGTAATTTTTTATACATCACACCGTGTGCTTGGAAACCAGCGTACGCAAGCTTTTCGTGCGTACGCAACGTTTATACATGAGGCCCCAGGTCTTTCGTACAGATGGATGGGTCCAGGACCTGGAGATTGTAAATGTGGGGAAGAAAACTGTCGTCCGTTCAAAGGAATGCTAATGTTTTAAGCACCACACTCCTCGCGCTATCATTGCATGCATTCAGTATTCAACAAAACAACGTAACTTAAATGGTGAATTGTGAAAACTTTGACTCGTTTACTGGTCTTAATAAATGCGCTTTCTAGTAAAACACTGTTGGAGCTATTGGTGCATGAGCCTGTTAAATAAAAGATATTAAGACTGTTGAATAAAAAGACAGTTAGCATGGGCGCCTTAAGTTTGTGCCGCGGATTCCCAAAATGCTTTGGGGGAATATGTCATGATGACGACACATTAGCAATCTCTATGTAGTATAACTAATTTATGCACCCCGATGCATATGGGATCAAATAAGGGCCAATAATATTTTGAGGTTGCGAAGTGATGTTTGCATGTGTAAAAAAGATTGCCTACATATATAATAAATACACAACATCCTGTGTAATGCTAGCTACATTAACAATTGAAATGGTTGATCGGTCGGCAGCGTTCTCAAGCGTTCTATCAATAAGCAACAAGCTGATTGGATAGCGTTTTGGCTCTGTTTTGACCATAGATTGTATAATTACACAGTCAAAATTTCGCAACTCGTAACTTGGGATTTGTAACCCCAGTGTTGCACAAATCATTTGCAGACATTCACAAAATATTTCAACAGAAGCGAAACTTTTTTACACATTAACAAAATATTTCTACAGATGCAAAACTTTTTTACACATTCACAAAATATTTCTACAGATGCAAACGTTTTTACACATTCACAAAATATTTCCACAGACCCAAAACTATTTTACACATGCAAACATCACTTCGCAACCTCAAAATATTATTGGCCCTTATTTGATCCCATAGATGCAGTCTTACTGTTACATGTAAATATTGTAACAGGCTTGTAGTCAGAGAGGAGGCAGAAGGAGCGGTTTAGCCGGTAGAGGCGGCGTGTTTATTTAATCACTTATAAACACAACAGAAATATACAGTCGATACTGTTCTAAGCAGCGAAAATAAAGTCCCACAATGTAAACAGGTGGGTGCTGTTCCACTATAGATATATTTATATATAACCCGCCGTCGCTATCCTCGGAGCTGACGTGGTAGGCTTTCTTTCCCGTGGCTTCTCCAACCCTCGCCGCAGGATACTCCTGTTTAATCCTCGCCGGTATCTGGGCCACAAGCAGTGGCGGAACTAGAGTTTTATACATGGGGTGGCCAAGGGGTGTCCACGGCTACTTCAGGGGGTCCATAGACCATGACAGAACATTAGTATGTAAACCTAACCTGGCATTTAAGTAGAATGAATAAATCCTATAATTGCTGATTACAGGTAGAAGTGATATTTACCTTAACCCACAGTTCTTCAAAGTAGCAGATGGTGTGGTCCAAAAAGGTAACTTCACTAGAATCCTTTAACGTACTAACAAAAGTCAGTGTCTCTACTTCGGAACTGCAGCTCAGTTTCAGGCATGTACACACACAGTGCATCACAGAGCACAATGCCACAGATGTTTCAAGTTGAGGAAGCGTGCAACTGCAGGAATGTTCATCAGAGGTGTTGCATGTGAATTGAATGTTCAGTTCTCTACTATAAACCGTCTCCAAAGGTGTTTCAGAGAATTTGGTTGGATGTACTGTTAAATACTCTAAAAAGCCTTTGAGGGCGGCTTATTCCCGCAATTGCATGCTCCCTCAAAACTTGCGACATCTGTGGCATTGTGCTGTGTGATGAAACTGCACATTCTAGAGTGGCCTTTTATTGTGCCCAGCCTAAGACACACCTGTGGAATAATCATGCTGTCTAATTAACATCTTGACATGCCACGACTGTGAGGTGGATGAAATATCTCAGCAAAGGAGAAGTGCTCACCAACAGAGATTTAGACAGATTTGTAAACAATATTTTAGAGAAATAGGCCTTTTGTGTACATACAAAAAGTCTTAGATCTTTGAGTTCAGCTCATGATAAATGGGGGCAAAAACAAAAGTGTTGCGTTTATAATTTTGTTCAGTGTATATTATTTTAACTAATAGCAAAGGAATTAGCCTAAATAAGACTAAATTAAATCTATGTAATAAAAAACCCTTTGGATTTATAATTTTAGAATATCAGTGTACTAGCTAGTACACAGTGCAGGTATAATTGAAAATATGATTTATCATTTTAGAATGTCAGTGTACTAGGTAGTGCAGAGTAAAGTTCTCTCGTAAGAAGCACTGCTGACTTGTCTAACAACAGAAATCTTACAAAGTCAAAA
>JACXGM010018576.1:0-18938 GCA_016801145.1 Umbra pygmaea | reverse complement strand
ATGTTCACTGTTCACCAGTAATGTGTGTTTAGAATGTTCACTGTTCACCAGTAATGTGTGTTTAGGATGTTCACTACACACCAGGTATGTGTGTTTAGGATATTCACTATGTTCCAGGTATGTGTGTTAGGATGTTCACTTTGTACCAGTAATGTGTGTTTAAAATGTTCACTGTTCATCAGTAATGTGTGTTTAGGATGTTCACAATGCACCAGCAATGTGTGTTTAGGATGTTCACTTTGCACCAGTAATGTGTGTTCTGGGGGCACGCTGTATGAAGATAACATTCATCTGTCTGCAGCATTAAGCCATAGATCCACCAGCAATTACCCATTTCAGAGACATCCAAAGTGTGGGCAAAGATACATCAGTAAAAATCATTTGATTTTATGCACTGGCTACCTTGAGAAAAACCTACCCATCTTGTCACAGATGAGACAAATTTTTGATTTATTTATTATGAAATACAGCAGCTTAGACAGCAGCCTGGGAGAAAATGCTTTAATTGGCTCAATTCACTGAGATTTATCTTACTTCAATGATGTGCTGTTCACTGCTATGTATATTCGCTATGACTGCATTAGCATGATACAGAGCCCACAAGAGTCAAGCTCCTATCACCCTTCCAAAATGGCCTCACTCAAGGCAAGGCAAGGCAAGTTTATTTATATAGCACATTTCATACACAATGGCAATTCAAGGTGCTTTACATGAACAGGAAAACATAAACATTTAAAACAGATTAAAGATAATTAAGATAATTAAAGCAATTAAAATGAAAAAAAAAACAATTAGAAAAATTGTACAAAAAATAAAGAGAAAAATATAAAAATTAGAAGAAAAAAACAATTAGAAAACTAGTACAGTTTAAGAAATCAAAGAGACTGAACGAACCATATAAAATATCACTCAACCCTAGTGAACTCTATTAGTTATGAACGTGCGGCCCAATACTCAACACTGAACCTCTTGCATTTACTCTGGAGTGCCTGACATTTTAGAATTCAGGGGTAGAAGTTGTACGGATGCATACAAGCCCAGGGTCTATATTCACAAATGTCAACGGTCAGTGGAACCTTTTACATAAGAGCTGTGAAACACTTAATCCTGACTGTTTACAACTGCTATACAACTCATCTTTAAGCACTTTATCACAAGATTAAAGATAATGTCACGGTTAGAGTGATTATCGTGCTATGAGGATTTTTGGTTTCTTTCACAGTTAAGGATTAGACTGGGCCTTGGAGTCTGGCTCCACCCCATGGCCAAGTATGGATGATCACTTTCTACTATTCATTCATGGATTTCAATCACACCTGTCTATCCACTAATCATTATATTCAGCTACTTCTTGTCTACAATTACTGTTTGCATATCTGTACCCACTGCTTCTTTGTTCTTTGTGTGTCATTGAATGCTGTTAATGGAATACCCTGTTATGCTGTTCCGCTGGCGTACACACATAATGTATATATTGCTTTTCCGTGTGTACTACGAAGGTGTAGTGTTCCACCTATGTGGTCTACAGGCTTGAGTGTTCTTGTGGTTGTTTATACATAGGGCTTACTAAAAGGAGGCTAAAAGACAGATTTGCAAAGAGATGAAAATATGAAAGAGATGGCACATAATGATTTTGTATGTACAGTACACAGGCATTGCTTGGCATATTGGTAAATGTATGGAGATGTGATGGTTACTTCTATGTGAAAGAGATGCAACTAATGATTTTGTATGTACACAACTTATTCCTTGATATATATAGAGGTGTATGGAGATATCGAGCAGTGTATGGAGGTGTGATTGCTATTTCTACATGAGGGAGATGACATCTAATGATTATATATGTACACGGCTCTTACTTAACATATTGAGAAATGCATAGAAATGTGTCTGCTGATTCTACATGGAAAAGATTGCATCTTGTGTGTCAGGATTCAGCCATCTGCATTTGGTTCCTACCTTCTACTCTGCCCAGTCCTGACATTGTTTTTTGTATGTACACGGTCTTTGCTTGATATAGAAAGAATGTTGGTCATGATGATTACAGGTGTTCTTCATATTAACTGATTGGTCACAGATGTGTGCTATATAAATGCTCCATTTTACTATGTGTTTGATATCCTGAGGAAGGCACAAGCCGAAATGCGTCGGAATAAAGTTTTCTTTTACATTTACTAAATTCAAAAGAGTGCCTTGTTTTGAATCTTTGTGCCTAGCCAGCATAAATATTTCCAGTGTACAAGTGAGTATTCGTCCTGAGAAGGTCAAATCTATGTAAACTAATCTCTAGCTATTCCTTGTCATATTAAGTCAATGTATAAGGGAGTATTCTACCTGAGTTTAAATTTTAATCTATGTCAACGCACCTCTTATTATTCCGTGCCTGCACCACATTATTTACTGTAAGTAACTGCTGCCGTGTTAGGCATAGGGAGAAATTGGGAATTTCTGTATACCCAGCGTTTACTATGCCGTACCTGTACCACGTTATGTACTGTAAGTAATCGCTGCCAGATTTAGCATAGAGGTTTATTATTATCTCTCGGGCATCAATGTCACCCATTGTTTTAAGGTGGCCTATGATGGCTTAGTTTGTTGATTTGTTTCTCACATGCTTAAATGAAGTGAGTTACGTGAAAGATCCTGCACCTCCTTCCTACACACACCCCATTACAGCGAATTAATCTAATTCATGTTTTTCTTTACTTACAAGGTGACTGGAAACTCTACTACCTTCTGAACACCACTTTCTGAACACTACCTTATGAAACCATAAGACTTCTCAACCCCACCTTCTAAACTCTTATCTACCTGCATGGTTGATCCATATACTGCAACTTTTTTACTCTTGTAAGCTGTCTAAATTAAGTGTGAGATGCTCTGGATATGAGCATCTACTAAATGACTAATCTGTAAATGCAGAAGGACACAGCATTGCAGAGGCTGATCTAATGCAAATTCAGTTATTACAGCGGATCCCTTCATTGAACTACCGTATCTGTGAATTAAAATGTGTCCTGGGGGTCCTATACAGTCACTACATATAAAGGACTTCTCTCCCCGTCAACACGTGGGATGTGATGGCAGGCAATTACAGGTGAACATCTCTGCCCTTCACACACCTTGCTTTGGGGAAAGGAAAATACAGGGTTTCTATTTACAAACTGTTATGTGATTGGATTTACCCCCCCATCTGTCACAGGCATGGGCGGGTCATGACTAAACTGTTGGTCTTTGTCCTTGGGTGGCTTTGGTCAATATGACAAGGATTTTCTGTAAAAATTTTGTTTCTGAAGCCAACGGAACACTAAGTTTATTCATTTACTGTTGTAAATATTGAACCACACAAACACTTAGATTTGTGGCCTGTACAAATGAAGAAATGCATATGGTTGTTTTTTGATGACACATGTTTCAGTAAGAAAAAACAACACAACTTTAAATCATTGACAAACCATCCTAACATTACAATAAGAATTCCAAATATGGCATGCCAATCTGCTCTGCATACTTTAAAAGAAGTCATCGTTTATTAATGCTCTGATTATTTGTTCAGGCATTTTTTCTTTTTTTGACTGGAAACACTGTACTGCATTAAACCCTAATAATCCAAAAATAAATGAACTGGGGGTTTCAGATACCGTTTCCCCTCACAACTGAGGGTAAGCTTAAGAGTTGAATGGAATGCGTTAGTCCCACTTCCTGTGCATCTCTCAGTCTGAGCTGACGACCCACTGAGGTGTGTTTTAAACACAGGCCAGTCTACTCCCTTTATTTTGTTGCAGGGTAAAACCACACCAACACCATTCAAATGTAGGCAATGAGCGATTCTGAGCTGTTCCATTCTGACACCATTATTTTCATAGGAGAACAATGTAACAACATATGAAGGCATGAAACCATTACCTCTCTAAATTATTGCGGACTCTGTTCTGGTGTCTCTGTAGGGAAACAGCAGATGCTATAAATGCCTTTCTTTCCCAGTGTGCCTCTGCACCCCACACCCCCTCCACACACTAAAACTGAGGGCTGGCGGCCATTATTCTTCAAACAGAGAATGGACTGTTTTAATGCTCATCCAGTCTCTTTTAACAGTTTAGCACAGGCTCTTCTGGGGACAATGGACAATGCTTCCTTTATAGACAGGTAGCATCATGAAATACATTATAGCGCAGTAGCGTCTGCTCAGGTAATCTCGTCCCATGCCATTTCCCAATCTAATTGAGTTGGTTTAATTAACTTACATTTGCTTCCATTACAGCTGCACAGCTTTGTGTATATCTGTCTGGAACCTGGGGGGTGGGGGGGGCTTCAATGAAACGTTGGAATTAAATTACAGGGGATTTATAAAATGCTAATCTCTTTGGCAACAGACCAATGATTACACACACAGACTGACGTACAGACGAATGAATCAGAATTGCAAAAATAAGGGCCTTTAAATCTTTTTAGAACACATTTCTCTCTCTCTCTCTCTGAAAGGCTACAGTCTCAAGCAGAGATCTGACAATAGCAGTAAATAGCAGATCTCATCACTAAGCAATTAGAGCTCCCCGTCCTTTTGTATAGAGTAACTAGAGAGGGACTTCATCACTATTGACACTCTATTCCCGATAGTACAGTGTAATAATTTCCAACCATTGGGTTCTGGGCAAAAGTAGTGCACTTGTGTGAGGAGTACAGATGCTGGTTGGAATTTAGAGAAATGTGCTGAGTGGTAAAATTCCCAGTTTTGTGACCCACATTCATGAATGTAACCCTGATGAATTGAACTTTAGATTATAGCTGTGGAGGGATGACAGCATCTGGGTCTTACTGGAGGGCTTTGAGGCAAGAGGAGCGATTGATCTACTGTACACCGATATCGCAGTTCCACACGAATGTGCTTAGTGGTTAAAATGGTGTGAAACAGTCTTCCATGCTCCCAGAATTTGCATACTTTGGCAAAGAAAAAGAGAATGAAGCAAAGATTTCTCAGAAAGGTGGGGGGGTATATTCCAAATTGAATATTAAGCAATTGAGGAGGACATTATATAAGTAAATTATATTTTCTCCAGTCATAGAGAGCTACTAACAGTTGGAGGTGGCGAGTTTGACATCACCAGTATGAGTTTATCAGTGGTTGCTAATAGCCATTAAATATCTAAATCTGCTGTAATCTACCCATAACTAAAAAAATACTTTGAACAGTAATTGGCTCTGCACAAGGTGTTGATTGGCTGAAGAGTTATTATCGTGAATCCTTAATTGAAGAACTAGATAAACAACAGATGACCAAACCCATTACAGCATGCCGCTGGATTAAAAAGGATGGACATTAGCAGTGACGGTAAGGGTATAATACCAGTCATGTAATTTATTTACATCAAGGCATTATCATCGCTGTTCGTCTGGGCTGCCTAATGGTTTCCAGGCTGTTCCTTACTCCAAGTGCTATTTTAGAGTGTAATTACAATATACACTCACCTAAAGGATTATTAGGAACACCCATTCAATTTCTCATTAATGCAATTATCTACTCAACCAATCACATGGCAGTTGCTTCAATGCATTTAGGGGTGTGGTCCTGGTCAAGACAATCCCCTGAACTCCAAACTGAATGTCAGAATGGGAAAGAAAGGTGATTTAAGCAATTTTGAGCATGGCATGGTTGTTGGTGCCAGACGGGCCAGTCTAAGTATTTCACAATCTGCTCAGTTACCGGGATTTTCACGCACAAACATTGCTAGTGTTTACAAAGAATGGTGTGAAAAGGGAAAAACATCCAGTATGTGGCAGTCCTGTGGGCGAAAATGCCTTGTTGATGCTAGAGGTCAGAGAAGAATGGGCCGACTGCTTCAAGCTGATAGAAGAGCAACTTTGACTGAAATAACCACTCGTTACAACCGAGATATGCAGCAAATTTGTGAAGCAACAACACGCACAACCTTGAGGCGGATGGGCTACAACAGCAGGAGACCCCACCGGGTACCACTCATCTCCACTACAAATAGGAATAAGAGGCAACAATTTGCAAGAGCTCACCAAAATTGGACAGTTGAAGACTGGAAACATGTTGCCTGGTCTGATGAGTCTCGATTTCTGTTGAGACATACAGATGGTAGAGTCAGAATTTGGCGTAAACAGAATGAGAACATGGATCCATCGAGCCTTGTTACCACTGTGCAGGCTGGTGGTGGTGGTGTAATGGTGTGGGGGACGTTTTCTTCAGGCCCCATAGTGCCAATTGGGCATTGTTTAAATGCCACAGCCTACCTGAGCATTGTTTCTGACCATGTCCATCCCTTTATTACCACCATGTACCCATCCTCTGATGGCTACTTCCAGCAGGATAATGCACCATGTCACAAAGCTCGAATCATTTCAAGTTGGTTTCTTGAAAATGAGTTCACTGTACTTAAATGGCCCCCACAGTCACCAGATCTCAACCCAATAGAGCATATTTGGGATGTGGTGGAACGGGAGCTTCGTGCCCTGGATGTGCATCCCACAAATCTACATCAACTGTAAAATGCTATCCTATCATAATGGGCCAGCATTTCTAAAGAATGCTTTCAGCACGTTGTTGAATCAATGCCACGTAGAATTAAGGCAGTTCTGAAGGTGAAAGGGGGTCAAACACAGTATTAGAATGGTATTCCTAATAATCCTTTAGGCAAGTGTATATTTCTACTTCTAGTGACCCAACTAGGTGAGGTTAACCCTGAAACCACCCACATCTCACTTGCAGGACTGAGTGAGCTCTCCACATGGACCCACCAGAAAGATTCCATTCGTCCTCCTAATGGGTCAAGAGATCCATCTCCTCAACACTTTCATTATGTTCAGTATTATCTAGCATATAGTGCTCTGTCTGATCACAACAACCCCCAATAGATTCTGGAGAGTTGAAGATTGTGACAATCCTTTCTCCTAGGCATCTATGAAGTCAATCTGCTGCTTCACACATTGCCCACCAATAAAATAATTTACATCAATAAAAAACAAAGAAATGTAAATAATTAAATTTAAAACATAAAAAGCATAGAGCACATTTGCAGGCAATCAAATAGAAATATGCAATGTAGAGGAACATCTTAAAAAGAGGGAAGGCATAAAAAGCATCAGTGAAAATATATGTTCTTAACAGCTTTTTGAATATATCAATAGATGATGCTTCTTTGATATTTTTTGATATTGTGTTCCACAGTTTTGGAGCATACTTAAAAAAGGCAGCATCTCCAATTTTTCTGTGAGTGGAATTTTGTACCATTAGCAGGTTAGCTGTGGAAGATCTGAGTGCCTTTTGGGGAACATAGGATTTTAGAGAGCCTGTGAAATAGGCTGGTCTTGAGCCATTTAGAGTTTTATAAACAAGCAGGAGGACCTTAAAATCAATCCTGTGGGAAACTGGGAGTCAATGTAATGATTTCAGAACTGGAGTAATATGTTCTCGCCACTTGGTGTTTGTTAAGAGTCTCGCAAGCTAGAGAGAGGTGTCACAAAAAATAAAGGGACATAACACATAAACAACTCAAAAATGACTATAATATGAGAAAGTATCTCAGTCCAATGTCCACGCCATGCCTCACTGGGCTGGACGTGACAGTATCCCCCCAAACGCCGCCACTCTGAGGCGGCCAGGAGAAAAGGGAAGGGCGGGAGGGCCGAGACACCCCCCAAACAACACCCACAGTATGGCCATACATATTGTTGAGAAGAAAATTCTATATAATCATGTTTAAATACAGTTTGAACAGTTAGGAATGGTATTGCTAGATGAGAGAGTTGTACAGCTATAGTTTGAGGTAAAGCATTCTACTACCACAACCTGACTCCTGAAACTATCATTTCAACGAAGATCCTGTTAAGCCTAAAAATAACCATATTTACAATATGAAAAATCTTAACATATATTTGAAAATATATTACTATATACTTTGATTACAAAATTTGAATTACAAAATGAGGAAATATATGTCACATATATAAAATTTGCTTTTAGATGTTAGCCCAGAAAGTGCTGATGAGTCCCTGTTTTTGAGAAACCTTGTCCTGTTTTATCCTAAATTGCAGACAAAATTAATACTTCAAGCCTCCGTTCTACAAACAATCATTGAGGACTTTCAAGAGATACATGACATTAGCCAATCACACTTCCTTTACAAACTGAATGAAAAGTTGTCTATGTTGGGGTACCAGAGGCTGAAATAAAAAATATAGTGGATGTGCTTAAAACAGAAGATCTTTTTAAGGGCCGTAACATCATGCTTTGAAAACAGATCAAAGAACAAGGACAGTATTTAAGAATAGTTTCAATCATGTAGAACCAGTGCCAATTTGTCTTGGACAAAATGAAAACGGAAAAGATTGTTTTGCTGAATTTTTCCCAGTGAAGCAGACACTTGAGTCTGTAAGGGAACAGTACAAACAGTCCCATTCTCGTGTCCAGTGTGAGGTTGTTCTCAAGGATATTTGGGATGGTACCAATATGACTAGAACCTGTTGTTCAAGACGGAGGCCTTGTCAATGGGCTTGATCCTGTATCAGGAGGCTTTTGAGGTGGCAAATCCACTTGGGTGTAATGACATGGGTCATGGTGGTCTGGGTGGATAGCGCCCTCTGGTGGTTTCATGTGTGTACTGTGATTCCAGACATATAGAACACTACTGTTTCCATCCACTTAAGTGTTTAATTAATTGTGTAATAATTGTCTGCACCTATGTACAGTTACTCCAGGCACCTCCAGAATATATTCACTTGTTTTTCATGTTCTTTGTCAGTTATTGTTTTCAATACCAGAGGTTTGTGTGTCAGCTCCTGCATTCTACCAATGCACAGTTTCGAAAGTAGTAGTAGTATGAGGAAATGTATTTAAGTACTTTGTATCCTTGTGGTTGGTGAAAAATATTATTATTTTGCCAAAGTTAGAGCCTGGCTTGCGCACCTTTGTTTTCCTTTGTTAGGTGATTTAGTAATGTGTCCTGAGTTGTGCTTGCTTCTAAGCTAAAAAAAAGCTGTTATGGATTTAACACAATTGCCTTCGATACCCTACCTCAGATCATCATTACATTAGGTCTGGGAGAAAGAAGCACAAAATCCTAGCTGTTTATTTGACTCTTGCTGACTTTTTGCCCCACAATAGATCTGCCATTGATCAAATGCAACAAGTTCTTCTCTGTCGAGAACAGGACTTAAAATATTTATAACATTCCCCCCCCACCCCCCTGGAACTGAAACATAACAATCAGCCCACAATCCCCAGTGTCACTATCACCTTGTCACATAGTCCTTATGCCAGACGGGCGGGACCCTCATTCTGAGGGCGTGCGTGCCGTGAAGCTGCGTCGGGCGATGCTGGTAAACTACCCCCCTCCCAGATAGCTTGTGGCCTGGGCTGCCAGACCAGAGCCGCTGCTGGGAACAGAGGTGATGCAGGGGCTGTGGGGGCTGAGACTCTATGCAGGTGGTTTGAGTGCCAATGACTCCCATTCTCCAGTCTGTAAGGGCCCGGCCCCAACTGTTTAGACACCCGCAGGGGCTCCGACCAGTATGACTGCAGCTTATTTTGGTGGTGGAGGTGTTTAATCCTGACCCAATCCCCTGGAGAAAGTGAGGGGGTCTGCACTTTGTGCGTGGCATCAAACCTCTCTTTCATCCGAGCCTGAGAAACCTTCACCTGAGCTCTGGCTTTCCCCGTGCAGGAGCAGGCTCAGCTCTCAAGTGGTCCAGAGGTTGCTTTGGTTCACGCCCAATCATGAGCAACACAGGTGACACCCCTGTGGTGGAATGCTTGGATGCCCGGTTGGTCACAAGAGTTTGGTTGAGTGCGTCGCTGAAGGTTTTCCTTTCCTCCAGACAGGCTTTTTTTTCAGAGATTTGTTCCACCCCAGCATTACTCTCCAGATGATACACTGCTGTCCTGATGTGCTTGATGGACGGCTCTGTGAACTCCGCCGACACAAACTGGGGCCCATTATCCGTTGTGACGACACTGGGGAGGCCCCAGCGTCCAAACAGGGTGTCCAGGCGGTCAATGATGGAGTGTGCAGTAATGGAGTTCAGCTGAAAAACCTCTGGCCACTTCGAATGAAGATTGTGCACAACCAGTAGGTAGTGAGTGTGAGCAGGTGCTCCGTGAAGTTCCCCACAGAGGTCGACCTGAATATGTTCCCAGGGAGAAGACGGCCAAGGGTCGGAGTGAGAGGCGCTGTGGCAGGCTGACCCATTTTTCCACTCAGGAGGCAGCAGGCGCAGTTACGTACCAGCTTCTCAACATCAGAGTCTATGTGGGGCCACCACACCGTGTCACGGCAACGCTGCTTCACCTTGACCACCCCCAGGTGCCCCTCATACTCCATGTGCAGCACTTTTGACCTGAAAATCTCTGTAACAACCGCACGGTGGCCACGGACCAGGCACACCGCCCCCCAGCAGAAGAGATCATTGCGGTAGATGCAATAGGGAAGCAGCCTGTCTTCTACTTTAGTGGTTCCAAACTTCTTATCGGTACATTTTACAAATGATGGAGACCACTGTGCTCATTGGGACCTTTAATGCTGCAGATATTTTTCTGTACTCTTCCCCAGATCTGTGCCTCAATACAATCAACTTTTTGTATCCATCTCCTGACTTGCCTGACGTGCCTGTCCACAGCTTCATCCCGTAGATCTTTTGACAATGCCTTGCCACCCATAGTTGATTGTTGTCTTCAGTTGCACTACCAAGGACTGAAATGCTTCAGGAAAAGCTTGTTTCATGCTGAGCTAATCAAAATGACCATATCTGATCACAGTTGAAAGTCAATTGGCTGTGTGTGCTATTGAGAAGTGATTAACTACACCGGTTTACAAGTCATTTTTAGGAAAGGGGTGATTCTTTTTCCAACTCAGTGATTCTGTTTTTAATTTGTAATTTATTTTTTTCTGAGAAGATGGTATTATATCTTTAACTTAGATGTTATGAGTTGTAAATACAGCTGAATGAAACAAATACTGTGTCTGTCCGTTTTCATTTAAGGCTGCAGAGCAACAATATGTGATTATTTTACGGGGGTGATTCTTTTCTATACCCACAGTATAAACAGTATGAACTAAAGTACCCTCTACTATTTTCATCATGAAACTACTTTAAATATGATAGAAGGCCTTTTAAGAACAACACTTCAAAATGTATTGTAAAGTCCACCAGATAAAAACGTAAACCAACAAAACAAAAGAATAAACATTTTGAAAATAATCAACATCCACTTTTGATGAAAGAAATTCTATTCTCTAAAATCTAGTCTCTCCAAAAATTAACACACTGACTGGTCACATGACGTGCATTACAAACTTATTTCTTGCTGTTATCAGTATTCATTTTCATGTCAAATAAGAAAAAAGGGCATGCTGTAAAAATAGACACACAGTGTTTTTAGCCAAACTATTTTGGTCCCTTTTGCTTGTTCAGATCTCTGTAGAACAAATATTACCTCTTGTTTTGTGCTGCAGTGCCAGTGTCACAGATCTCATTAATCAGACTTGTGTCATCGCAGAATGAGCTCATCTGCCTTTGTTTCTGCACCCTTGGCGGAACAAAATCTAAACATCTAACCACAGTCAACTCCATTTGGTGGAAAGTGTTGAAGTCAGGCTCCTTTTTCAGAGAGAGGGTAAGACTAGAAAAGTGTGAGCGCCCCTTGTGGCTGAATTAAACAATGCAGTGTCAGCAACACTTACCCTATGGCCAAGCCTCTTGTCCTTGTCAGGCCACTTCAGGCAATTCAGCTAACTGGGTTCAGGTGGCTCAGAGGGAGTGAGACTTGTAATTGGAAGGTTGCAGACCAAATGTCACTGTGCTTTGAGCAAGACACTTTACTCTAAGTTGCTCCAGGGGATGTCCCTGTACTTACTGTAAGTCACCCTGGATGAAAGCATCTGCTAAGTGTCTAAAATGTAAAAGTATATGAGAAGGTCATTATTTACAAACTACAGAGAGGCACCGGTAGAAGTGATCTACATAGAAGCTTCTAGCCAGGAAGAGTTTTTACCTCGGGTGTATGGAAGAACAATGCTTTGACAGTAGCGAGCTCCCAGGAGGGGACGCATGACACCGGTGCAAATTGACAGCTGTCAATGCATGCTCCCCTCCACCAGGAGATGGTAGATTAGACTGCTGGCTTCCACTTTTTAAGCAAACAGCTAAGGAAAAGTCTCTCCAGCAGCTGGAGGGCAATAGTGTCACCTGCTTCCTCTTGGTGGGAGGACAGAACCAGCTTTGGGAACTACAGTCATTGTGTCAGCCTGCCTTTAACCTGTGTCTAACAGGACAACACTTAAGGTAGGTTTCAATTGTGTTTGTTTTCTATTAGAATTTTTGTTGTTACTTTCTTACTTTTTTAAATCTTGAAAAGTAATTTTGAAACAGAACTCCTACAGAGTTCTATAGGCATTCTCCACCCTAACACTCCCTCCTACAGAGTTCTATAGGCATTCTCCACCATAACACTCCCTCCTACAGAGTTCTATAGGCATTCTCCACCCTAACACTCCCTCCTACAGAGTTCTATAGGCATTCTCCACCCTAACACTCCCTCCTACAGAGTTCTATAGGCATTCTCCACCCTAACACTCCCTCCTACAGAGTTCTATAGGCAATTTACACCCTATAGAACTCTGGTGGACATCCTTCTCAGGCCCCACATAAGGCTGTATGCTTAGGATCGTTGTCCTGTTGGAAGATGAACCTTCACCCCAGTCTGAGGTCCAGAGCACTCTGGAGCAGGTTTTCAAAAAGGATTTCTCTGTATATTGCTGCATTAATCTTTCCCTCAATCCTGACTAGTCTCCTATTTCTTGCCACTGCAAAACATTCCCACAGCAGCCCAAAATCACATTGAATTATGTTCTGAGGGAACTATTTTGCAAAACAGAAATATGTGAAATATGAACTTATGAATTATGTAAGAAATGAACATATGAAGATAATGACATAGCATGTAAATAGCAAAGTTTTTGGTACAGTGGAGGTCGGGGATGGTGGACGGGCGTATATATATGCGACTTTCATCCCGGAGTTTGCGAGTTCAAATCCAGATGGAAGCTTTGTGTGTGTTTTGATCTCCATTCCAGCGTGATGCAGACATGTTGCACATTAAACATTTTTTGTAATGTTAACCCTAACCGTAATCCTAACCTTTACCTCAGTATCCACATGGCTAACGTTAACCATGAACATTAGAATATAATTTTGAATGCTATGGAATTTATGGAATGTGTGGAATGTTCTCGCTTGAACCGGCAAAATGAAACATGCAGGTGTATTGTATAGAAGGCTGAATATAGTCTAATAATACAACATGCAGCTGAAATGTAAACACACCCCAAATGTAATTCATGTTTTCAAAATAGTTTCATGAGAATGTACTGTAATTTGGGAGAACTTCTGAGATATATGGTAGGCCCACAGCATGATGCCTCCACCACCATGCTTTGCTGCAGGGATGTATTCGCCAAGTGATGAGCGGTGCCTGGTTTCTTCCACACATGCCTCTTGCCATTCAGGCCATAGAGTTTAATCTTTGTTTCATCAGACATGAGAATTTTGTTTTTCATGGTCTGAAAGTCCTCCAGGTGCCTTTTGGCAAACTCAAGAAGGGCTCTCATGTGTCTTTTCCTGAGGAATGGCTTCCGTCTGGCCACTCTACCATACAGGCCTGATTGGAGGTGTAATGCAGAAATGGTTGTTCTTCTGGAAGGTTCTCTTCTCTCCACAGAGAAATGCTGGAGCTCTGTCAGCGTGACCATCGGGTTCTTGGTCACCTCCCTAACTAAGGCCCTTCTCTCCCGATTACTCAGGTTGGCCAGGTGGCCAGCTCTAGGAATAGTCCTGGTGGTTCCAAACTTCTTCCATCTACGATGATGGAGACCACTGTGCTCATTGGAACGTTTAATGCTTCAGAAATATTTCTGTACCCTTCCCCAGATCTGTGCCTAAATAGAATCCTGTCTCAGAGGTCTACAGACAATTCCTTGGAGTTCATGCCTTGGGTTGTGCTCAGACATGCACTGTTAACTGTGGGATCTTATATAGAAAGGTGTGTGACTTTCCAAATCATCTCCAATCAACTGAATTTACCACAGATGGACTCATCTCAAGGATGTGCTTTTTTGTTTTTTATTCATAATATATTTGCTAAGATTTCA
The DNA here is from genome assembly GCA_016801145.1 of Umbra pygmaea. Classification (NCBI taxonomy): domain Eukaryota; kingdom Metazoa; phylum Chordata; class Actinopteri; order Esociformes; family Umbridae; genus Umbra; species Umbra pygmaea. The sequence goes on along the minus strand of JACXGM010018576.1, from coordinate 4,773 downwards.
AACACACTGTGGTCACATTATTATTATGGGGTATTGTTTGTAAAATTCTGAGGGAAATAATAAATTTAGTCTATTTCAGAATAATCATGTAACAGAACAAAAGCGCTGTGAGTATTTTCCAGATGCACTATACTCTACCTCTACTATTTTGGTCCCTAGCAGCCATTTCATCATTAAACTACTTTAACTTTGATAGGAGGATATGTAAGAACAACACTTCAAAATGTATTGTAAAGTCTACCATATAAAAAAGTAAACTAACAAAACAAAAGAATAAACATTTAAAAAATAATCAACATCCTCTTTTGATGAACGAAATTTTGTTCTCTAAAAATGTCTCTCCAAAGATTAACACACTGACTGGTCACATGACGTGCATTACAAACTTATTTCTTGCTGTTATCAGTATTCATTTTCATGTCAAATAAGAAAAAAGGGCATGCTGTAAAAATAGATACAGAGCTTTTTCAGGCAAACTATTTTAGTCCCTTTTGCTTGTTCAGATCTCAGTAGAACAATTATTACCTCTTGTTTTGAGCAGCAGTGCCAGTGTCACAGATCTCAAATATCAAACGTGTGTCATCGCAGATTTAGCTCGTCTGCTTTTGTTTCTGCACCCTTGGGGGACCAAAATCTAGACATCTAAACATAGTAAGCTCAATCTGGTGGAAAGTGTTGAAGTCAGGCTCCTTTCAGTGATTAATGTTCAGAGAATGGGTAGGTAAGATTTGAAAGTGTGAGCGCCCCTTGTGGCTGAATTAAACAATGCAGTGTCAGCAACACTTACCCTATGGCCAAGCCTCTTGTCCTTGTCAGGCCACTTCAGGCAATTCAACTAACTGGGTTCAGGTGCCTCAGAGGGAGTGAGACTTGTATTTGGAAGGTTGCAGGCAAAATGTCACTGTGCTTTGAGCAAGACACTTTACACTAAGTTGCTCCAGGGGATGTCCCTGTACTTACTGTAAGTCACCCTGGATGAAAGCATCTGCTAAGTGTCTAAAATGTTAAATGAGAAGGTCATTATTTAAAAACTACAGACAGGCACTGTTAGAAGTTACTGACATAGAAGCTTCAGGCCAGGAAGCAGAACAGATTTTACCTTGTGTGTATGGAAGAACAATGCTTTGACAGTAGCGAGCTCCAAGGAGGGGACGCATGACACCGGTGCAAAGTCCCTAATGAATGTCAGCTGTCAGTGCATGCTCCCCTCCACCAGGAGGCGGTAGATTAGACTGTTGGCTTCCACCTTCTAAGCAAACAGCTAAGGAAAAGTCTCTCCAGCAGCTGAAGGGCAATAGTGTCACCTGCTTCCTCTTGGTCGGAGGACAGAACCAGCTTTGAGAACTACGGTCATTGTGTCAGCCTGCCTTTAACCCAGGGGTGTCAAACCAGATCCACAAAGGGCCTAGTGTCTGCAGGTTTTCGCTTTTACCTTGTACCTGAATGATTGAATGTCACTAATTGGTTAGGATGTCGCCTCACCTGGCAGTCTACGTCTTAATTGGGCTCTAATTAAAAGGAAAGACCAAAAACCAGCATACACTCGGCCCTCCGTGGAACCGGTTTGACACCTGTGCTTTAACCTGTGTCTAACAGGACAACACTAAAGGTAGGTTTCAATTGTGTTTGTTTTCCATTCGATTTTTAGTTACTTTCTTACATTTAAAAAAAATCTTGAAAAGTAATTTTGAAACAGCTTAAAGTTACATTTTGGTGGACAGTTTTGTGTAGATCATTCCCCTACATAGCTAAGGGAGACCAATAGTGACTCAGTTTGGCATGTATGGATAAATCAATAGAAAGATTCTCATTGCCACCAAACAAACACTCACTCCTACAGAGTTGTATAGGCATTCTCCACCCTAAAAAAGTAATGCTGACCTGCAATTTAGTTCCTGTTGTCACTTCGTCAGTTTGTTGTTTAGCTGGTTTAAACAATGTGATTTTTAAACCTGCCCTATTGATTTTATAAGGTCCAACTAATGTATATAAATGTATGAGTTTGCTAAACAGGTTTTTCTTTTGGATTGAAGTGGTGCTTTGGTAAATAGACAAAAAGCTACTCTTTCCTTTGCTAAGCAAATGGGGTTTGGTTTTCAATTTGTTGGGAGTTTTTTTCTACTGACAATTTGTAGAGAAATTAAGATTATGGTTTCAACTGAAGACGGCACTCCATTAACACAAAAGATACCAAGCATCTGGAAATAACATGAATTGAGTAATTTTCAAAGATCCCTCCTAATGTGTTCTCCAATTGAATAAAACTGTTTAGAGCAACATATCAGAAACCTGTACCAGGATAACCTAATCACTTACATTGAGAATAATACAAAAGACTGTTAATTAATAAAGATACAATTACAAGCCCGATTCCAAACTTTGGGACACTGTACAAATTGTGAATAAAAACAGAATGCAATAATGTGGAAGATTTAAATTTCAATATTTTATTCAGAATACAACATAGATTACATATCAAATGTTGAAAATGAGAAAATGTATCATTTCAAGGGAAAAATTAAAAATATATATGTAAATAAGTTGACTAGTTGGGAGGAGGCTATGTTTACCACTGTGTGGCATCCCCTCTTCTTTTTATAACAGTCTGCAAACATCTGGGGACTGAGGAGACAAGTTGCTCAAGTTTAGGAATAGGAATGTTGTCCCATTCTTGTCTAATACAGGCTTCTAGTTGTTCAACTGTCATAGGTCTTCTTCATCGCATTTTCCTCTTTATGATGCGCCAAATGTTTTTCTATGGGTGACAGATCTGGACTGCAGGCTGGCCATTTCAGTACCCGAATCCTTCTCCTACTCAGCCATGATGTTGTAATTGATGCAGAATGTGGTCTGGCATTGTCATGTTGGAAAATGCAAGGTCTTTCCTGAAAGAGACAACGTCTGGATGGGAGCATATGCTGTTCTAGAACTTGGATATCTTTCAGCATTGATGGTGCCTGTCCAGATGTGTAAGCTGCCCATGCCACATGCACTCATGCAACCCCATACAATGAGAGATGCAGGCTTCTGAACTGAGCGCTGATGACAACTTGGGTTGTCCTTTCCCTTTTTAGTCCGGATGACATGGCGTCCCAGTTTCCCATAACACTCTTAAAATGTTGATTTGTCTGACCACAGAACAGTTTTCCACTTTGCCACAGTCCATTTTTAATGAGCTTTGGCCCAGAGAAAACGCCTGCACTTCTGGATCCTGTTTAGATATGGCTTCTTTTTGACCTGTAGAGTTTTAGCTGGCAACAGCGAATGGCACGGTGGATTGTGTTCACCGACAATGTTTTCTGGAAGTATTCCTGACCTTATGTTGTGATTTTCATTACTGTAGCATTCCTGTATGGGATGCCACTGCCGTCTAAGAGCCCGAAGATCAAGGGCATCCAGAATGATTTTCCAGGCTTTGACTCTTAGATTGTTCCAAATTCTCTGAATCTTTGGATGATATTATGCACTGTAGATGATGATAACGTCAAACTCTTTGCAATCTTTATCTGAGAAACTCCTTTCTGATATTGCTCCACTACAAGGGCGTAGGTTTGGTTTGAACATTGGTGGGGACACAGTTTTACCATTCTATTTGCTATCGATGCTCCTGCCTGTTGCTAAAAGCATGAGCAGAAAGTGTTTGTGCAAACACACACACACACACACACACACACAAGATACTGCATTACATACAGTAGGTCAGAAGTGTCAAAATATATTCAGGTTTATTCAGAGTTCTGTAACACAGGGTTGCCAACTTTGGGAGTTTGGCTGGCGTGAGACTGTAAAATTTCAGTGCGCGTGCTTGCGCGCGGAGAACACTTTTGTTAACCCTAACTCTAATTTTAGAAATGTCAGTCCTTGTTTACTTAGTATAAACCGTGATTTATGCAAAAAAACAGCTAATCGATTGGAAACGCTTATTTTTTTAATTCTGAAAGCGTCAGAGTCACGCCAGATGCGTGAGAGTTGGCAACCCTGGCATCAGTGGGCTCTGACTCCGAACCATGTTCCGAATCTTAACTCTCTGTACTTTTCACACGCAACTTACGTATCAGGTGCAAGGTTTTCAGCGAATCAACGATCAGAGAATCATGAGGTGAGAACGTTTTAGGCAGATGTTACAGCTGTGGGGCTACTCTCCTGTCATTAATACGCTGTGGTCAAGTCATCAACAGAAATTTAACGGATTGAAAGGGGAGAAAAAATTATTTTGGCGTGACATTTCTTGCGTGTGCGTGAGAGCGTGGGATTGATGCTGAAAGCATGAGTGTCACACCAGATGCGTGAGAGTTGGCAACCCTGGTAACATTACGGAAGTCCAGTGGTTAAATAAACTTATTTCTTAATCTAATATTAGCTAGCTAAATTGAATATTGGTTTCTTCAAGTCTGCAGGCACAAAGTATCTTGTGTGCTTTAAACCTACTTTTCAGAAAGTTATACAACTCTTCTGATTATTCTTTTCACTCCTCTGTCAGAAATGTTGCGAGGAGCACCTGGTCAAGGCAAATTTATGGTAAAATGATTATCTTTCCACCTCCGTATTGTTGCCCCAACAGTGCTCACTGGAAAATTCAGAAGCTTAGAAATGTGCCTATAACCAATGCCATAACTATGTTTTGCAACAATTAGGTTGCGAAGGTCTTGAGACAGCTCTTTGCTTTTACCCATCATGAGATGCGTCTTCTGTGACACCTTGGCAATGAGACCTTTTTGTAGGTCATCAGTTGGGACTAAACCAGCTGATATTAATTTCTACTGACAGGGGGCT
>JACXGM010018575.1:0-18938 GCA_016801145.1 Umbra pygmaea | reverse complement strand
GTGGTTGGTGTAAACCGGGACATTTTAGTGTAGGCAGGGTGTACGCATTCAGATGAAGACTTGATCACAGATTAGCAAACGTTAGTGGGAAGCTAGCCAACTACTAGTAACACCTTTGCTTTAATTTTGAATGTATTCTTGTCTTTCAGCTACGACAGCGTTGTTAACCCATTCACTCTTAAAAAAGGTAGCTAGTATCTGTACTTTTGTAGGCTTTTATTTTTTGTGCTGTGTTAGCCTACAGTAAGGTGACGGATTCTCGATATATGTAAATATCTCAACTTCAAGTCTGGTAGAGACTTTGCAAGGTTCAAAGCAATGACAGTTACGAGTATGTTAATCTTTTCATATTATCGAACTTGGTTGATTTATTGTATTATTAAAAATCCAAGCCGCAATTCCCCTGGCTGGCCACTGTTCGTCACCATTCTATCGGCGTTTCTTGCCCTCCAGGTATCCATGGTAATCACGTGACTGCAAAGTATGAATAGTTACTTAGTACCTGAGAGTCTAGTTGTGGATTCTTAAGAAGTGGCATTATAACAGCAGTTTTGTATGCATTTGGGAAGACCCCATATTCAAGAGATTTATTTTAAATATTTAGAACAGGGCATGAGATGCTATTAAAAAAGTTTTTCAGAAGAGTGATCGGGATAGGGTCGATTTACTCTCTCTAACAATCTTTTGGAGGTCTTCAGTAGCAGTGCTGTTAAATGTCTTCATGTGCTTTGTACAAGGTTTGCTTGGGAAGTTTATATTTGTTGTAGTAATGCTGGCTCTGACGGTTGTGATTTTGTTATTTAAAAAGCTGCAAACTCCTTGTATTTAGTTTCATAGGCTTGACTCCATTTAGGGATAGAGGCAGGGTTTAGCAGTTTGTCTATTGTTGAAAATAGTATTCTAGGTTTATTTCCACTTTCTATAATGATCCTGGAAAAGTGGTTCTTTCTTGCAGCACGTACAGTGTTATTGTATGACATTAAGGATTTTTTGTAGATACTAAGATGAACCTCAAGTCCAGTTTTTCTCCATTTTCTTTCAGCTGCCCTATTTGCTCATTTTAGTTCATGGACAGATCAACTCATCTATGCAGATCAGTGGATGCTCGTCCATTGAGGCAGGGGAGGTTGTTTCTCCTCATTTAGCTTATAACATAAATTATTTATTTCCAATGAATAAATGAATTAAATGATGATTAAAATGCTTAAACAGTGACATATGCAGGCAGATGGGTAAAGTGTTTGGAAAATAACGTACTGTAGACTACTAGAGGAGGCAAGAGGAGGAAATCAGGTATTTTACCTCCAGGGCGGTACATTAATATCAATTCAATTCACTTCTATTTTTTCATACCTTTTTCATGCTAGTTTCTTATTGGCCAAGACACATGTCATAAGATGCTTTGGAGGAACCCTCTCCCATACCAATCAACAACCACAATACAATATTGACATCTGGTTCAACCAATGATTTGTTCCAAATGTCATCTTCAGTTCTCCATCAAATTCCATAATTATGGAATTTTATGTTTAGCATAAGAGAATTATAACCTCAAATTGTGGACAGCATTTTATTCTTTTATATTTTAATTTAAAATTAGCTAGCTAGTGTGCACATTGTGAACTACGTTGTGATTTTTCAACATTACATTTTCCTTGTTTTTTTCAGTAGCTAGCTAGTTTTAGCTTGTGCAGCTCAGCATGTCTAAGGCAGTGGCTAATATGGATTTCCATCAGGACATTAGTGGCGAGGCAGAGAGGCATTGGGCGCAGAGAGTGGGATGTAAAAGTACCACTAGTGGATTATTTATTGTTGCAGCAATTCCAGAGTTTGAATTATACAGAGAAGGTACGGATCAAAACTGCTGGAAGACCAAACTCCACAGATTACATTTACCATAAATGTTCAAGGTCGCCAGATAAATTCAAACTTCAACATGGTCTGGTATGAGAATATTCTTGGCTAACAGGCAGTTACAACTAACAAACTGTATTGTTGTCCATGCCTTCTGATGGGGAATTTTAAATCTTCTGCAAAGTTTAACATTTTTTCTGCCTTGGGATTCTGCGATAAAAAGAATTTGGATCGGGCTACTAAAAGACACAACTTATGTTGTGAACTTATTGGCTCCAATAGAAGACTGAAGCTTTTTTGGTTGGGTGCCCATAAACGGGTTAATTGATGAGGGAGCTCGTTTGCAAAGAGCAAACCACAATGTTAAAGTGAGACGAAACAGAGATGCTTTAGTCCGTCTAATCAATGCCACAGCTCATATTGGAATGCAAGAGCAACTGTTTAGAGGACATGACGAGAGGCAGGAGTCTGCTAAAAAAGGCAACTACAGGGAGTTGGTGGACTTGATTGCACGCTATGATGTAGTATTAAAAGACCATATTGAAACTTCTAATGTGTTCTCTGCCTTGTCTAAAACCTTCTCACTGTAGCAATTGTATTTTTAACATGCAAGAGAATTACCACCTTCTGGTAAAATTGCTGTTCTAGAAGTATTCTAATATGCAGTAGATACTGTTAGTTGGTTGGTAACATTCTGCATTCTACTATGAGAGGTTATCATTCCATGGAATGCTGTGTTCTAACATTTCTGGTGTCATGTTGAATCTTAGGACAACCTGATTCCGTGGATTAAACCTGGAAACAGAACCAGCCAGCATGACAATTCCTAGCCAAAACCAACTGGACCAGAACCAGTCAGCATGGGCGATGTCATTGACTGGTACACTGAGCGCATGTGGCACAGAAAGACACATACCGACGTACATCTTCTACCATCTGGGCCCACCAGTACTTGGCTTGAAGCGCTTGGAACCCCAGTGTGACCCGTGGTGGGCAAGGTGTGGGCCAAGACGAGCAGGCGGTCCCTGAAGGTGGGAAAAACATACAAGAGACCCAGAGGGCAGTTAGACGGGGGGTGGTGGACCCCTGTTCCCGACGAATATCCTTGTCTATTTCCCACAGTATGGGAGCGATGATGCGCACAGGAAAGACGAGCGGTGTCTCCGAACAGCCTTCGGTGTTCCCTTCGTATATTCTGGAAAGGGAGTCAGCTTTCACATTCTTGGACCCAGGACGATATGAAATGGTAAACTCGAACCTGGTCATAAAAAAGGGCCCACCTGGCTTGGCGCGCGTCTCCAGGCTGTCCTGAGGTACTCCAAGTTGCGGTGGTCCATCCATATAAAGAATGGATGGTTGGCCCCCTCCAGCCAGTGCCTCCAATGCTTTAAAGCCTCCACCACAGCCAGGAGTTCACGGTCCCCCACCGCATAATTACATTCCGCCGGGCTAAGTTTCCTAGAGTGAAAGGCACGGGCATAATTAAGGCGGGTTACCTTGCCGCTGTGACAGGATGGCTCCCACGCCAACCTCGGAGGCGTCTACCTCCACCACGAACGGTCAACGTCAGGATGTCGGAGGATGGGAGCCGAGGTGAACCATTCCTTGAGTTCCCAAAATGCATTCTCTGCAGCAGGTGACCAGGCGAGGCGGCGCGCACCCCCTTTCAGCAGAGCAGTCAACTGCGCAGCTACCATGCTAAAGGAATGGATGAAGCGCCGGTAGTAGTTAGCGAACCCCAGGAATCGCTGTAATTCCTTTACTGAACCAGGAACGGGCAACTTCAGGACAGCATCCACCTTATCCACCTCCATTTCGAGACCTGATGCTGTGATGTGGTATCCTAGAAAGGCAACATAAGACTGATGGAACAAGCACTTCTCTACTTTCACGTACAGGTGGTTGTGTAACAGCCTGCGTAGGACCTCACGGACATGCTGAATGTGTAAAGCATACGTGGAGAAATAAACGAGACTGTTATCTATGTAAACGACCACAGAGCTACCCAAGAGATCCCGGAATATCTTGTTAAAAAAGGCCTGGAACACTAAAGGGGCATTGGTTAGGCCGTAGGGCATCACGAGATATTCATAATGCCCGAGATGGTACTGAAGGCCGTTTTCTACTCATCTCCCTCTTGGACACGCACCAGGTTGTAGGCGCTCCGTAAGTCCAGTTTAGTGAAAAACCGGGCACCACTCATTGACTCCACAGCAAAATGAATAATAGGGAGGGGGTACCTGTATTTAATAGTTATGGCATTCAATGCACGGTAGTCCACACAAGGACGGAGACATTAATTCTTCTTCTTCACGAAGAAAAAAATAAAGAAAACCAGAGATGTGGATTCCCGTATGTGCCCTTGAGCAAGGCTCTCCTTTACGTACTTCTCCATGGCTCGGGTTTCCGCGACTGACGGGGTACACATGGCTGCGCTGCAAGGGAGCTCCCGGGAGTAGGTGGATAGCGCAGTCCCAGGGTCTGTGCGGCAGTAGAGTGGTAGCCTTGGTCCTGGAGAAGACGCCACGGAGATCGTGGTATTCTATGGGAACACAGGAGAAAACATCCCAAGTGGAATCGGGGCTTTCTATAGACGTAGTTAATAGAGACAGAGGGAGGCATGTACTGTTGCATTCCGGAGCCCAGTGGCTGATCAGTTTAGACCTCCAATCAATGACAGGGACATGTACAGTCAACCATGGCATACCCAAAACCAGTGGATGAGAAGCGGAAGAAATACAGAAGAACCATATCTCCTTGGTGTGGTGTTCTCCTACCCTCATCACCAGTGTAACGGTGCGTCGGACGATCCTACCCCCTCCAACAGGACGACCGTCGATGGATAACACGGGAATGGGTGTCTCCAGATTGATACAGGGGATGTTACGCTCCTTCACCATGGTCTCGCTGATGAATTTGCCCGCGTTTCTGGAATCGATAAGCGCAACCAAAGGCGCAATGGTCGGGTATTCCAGTAATGAGACAGTAACGGTCATGACCTCATGTGACATAGGAAGAGCAGAGAGGTATTTTCCTACTTTAGGGTGGGTCTGGCGGAGTCCCGTAGGTGTCCCTCCTCTCCACAATAAAGACACAGCCCCAGTTGGAGTCGTCGACCTCGCTCGATGGGAGTCAACCTGGTGGTGTCCATCTCCATGGGCTCCTCACGGGTAGGGTTCCGTGGATGCAAGGCAGCGCACACTGGGATTTTCTTCCTTGCGCATACCAAACCGTCTAGTTTGAAAGCCATATAAATGAGCTGGTCAAGGGTAGCACCCTCATCGCGACAAGCCAACTCCGTCTTCACGTCCTCGCGTAGACCCTCTCAAAATAAGGAGAGCAGGGCAGCCTCATTCCATCCGCTGGAGGAGGCCAGGGTCCGGAACTCGAGGGCATACTCAGCAGCGGTCCTGGTGCCCTGACTGATGTGGAGCAGTTTGTTGCCTCGCTCTCATGCCGATGAGGGTATGGTCAAAGACTGCTCGGAACAGAGCCGTGAAACTGTCATAGTCTTTCGTTTCTGGCCCTGAGCTCTGCCACAAGGCGGTTGCCCACTCCAGTGCTTTCCCTGTTAACAGTGATATGATCGTAGCAATCCTAGACCGGTCGGAGCCTTGGTGACAGCGTCGGCTGGAAAAATTGAGGTCTATCTGTAGTAAGAAGCTGCGGCAACGTTCGGGGTGGCCGTCATATCGCTCCGGGAAAGCCACCTCCCAACCTCCGCTGGCTCCCTCCACTGGCGCCTCCTGCTCAGTAGGGCGTTGACTGGGTGGTGAGGGTGTCCCCTGAGTTTCCATGCGTCGCAAACGCTGTAGGATTTCCTCCAAGGCCACCTCTAGGTTGCCCAGCTGGTTGTGGTGCTGCTGGAGCACACGATCCCATTCGCCCAGGGCCTCTTTGAAATCCTCTTTCCCTGCTGTCTCCATGTAGGTCAATTATTCTGCCAGCAATAAGATAATCAGAGACAGGCGCAGGTGCAAAAGAAAGCTTGTTTTTATATTTCCACTCAGAAAATGTATATCCAAAACATAAAGGTCTTGCAGCATGTACACGTAACAACAGCAAACAATAATTGATAAAAGGCAAACAAAATGAACATGCTTATATCCTGCCTGTGATTGCTGGTAATCAAATAGAATAGCTGTGTGGAAGGCAACATAGAGCCGAGTAGTCTCTCATTTACAGGCCGTGTACATGGTCCGTAAAACATAGAGAAGGATAGAAAATACATAACATAGTCAATATTCTGGGGAATCCGAGCGCTGACAGCGCCTCGGCAAGGTCCCGATGTGACAGAAAGGCAGGAAGTTGTTTTGGTGGTCGAAATATTGTTAACATCAACACGGGTATTTCTGCTTTGAGAGCGAAGGCCACATATTCAAATGTTGAGAACTCTCCCGTAAGATTCTTTTGACACCTTATTTACATACCAAATGCTCAAGACAAGGAATTAACATAGGAGCAGCACAAACAGTTAATCACCATGCGCGGTTTGCTCTGCTCACAAACATGCAACATAGAATTTAAAGCATGGGGTTCGTAATTAGGTAAGATAGGCTTGCTGCTTCAGTTCCGCCGAAGAGGACAGCACACAATTTTCACAAACAATTACCTCTATAAAAGGGAGACAACTCACCAATATAAGCAGCCGCTTTAAGTTTGTGAAAATGCATCTCTCTTTCCATTGAGTCTACCACAAAATGTTTAAACAGAATCTCATCCAGGTTTAACACCCAGAGACGCCATATTTCATGTCTAATTTGTTAAGTATCAAATTATGAGAAGGCATGATGGAAAGAGTAAAAAGAGATTTAATTTCCTTCAAAACAATGCCTTTTAATGCATATGAAAAACATGGTGCCCAAACATTTTGTCCCCAAAATGACATCATCTGGTAGTCTTCTGATTCTTTAAAAATGTAGTTTAATTGTCAGCCCCTCCTTTCTTCAATCTCTCTGCGCCACAAGGTCAAGGTTCTTCCAAATCATTCTTACTCTACCCAAAATAACCCCACCTCTTTTAACTCTGTCTTTAGTCAAACTGTTAACCTCTCCTACCTCTAGCCTTGCCCAGATCGATGTTTAAACTCAAGGCACATTCTCTGTACCTTTTCCTAAAATGCTGCTGGCATCTGGTTATCTTTTAGCTGTTACGGCCCAGATGTCATAAAAATGGTATTAGGTTCAGCTAATTTTCTCCTGCATCCCCCAAAGTCTAAGCAAACAGGCAAACCTCCCACCTTTCTTACACAGCAAAGCTAGGTTTTCCCCACAAGCTAAACATTAGACACTCAATCTCTGCATTAGACATAAGATTAAAACATTAGATTTCTCATTTCCCTTAACTAATGAGGCCTTTTCAAAAACAATAACACCTGACAATATACTTGTAAACGTTTCAACAGGCACTGAATATTGCTTAAACAAAGACAGCCTTCCATAATTATAATGCTACTTGAATATAGATTAGCACATGTTATAACTCACACATTTAATAATGCTTACTGTAATTTACTCCCACACTAGCTCTTAAATTCACTATCTTGTTTCACCTCCAGTTTATTCTCACCTGAATTGCATAAAGAATCATAATCATCACATTTTGTAGAAAAATGGCAATTAGATTTTATGCTCATATTTTTGGGCCTTAATAGATTGACGAAATATACATCTGGAATATTTTCTGTCCATAATAATTCCATGGATGACTAAACAACAAAATGGAAGAGGCCTGCATTATTTTATGTGATCTGCAAAACACTAGTATCTATCAATACTCTCTAAGGTGGCAAAAATAATGTCTAAGTGGCAAGATAGTTCTGGGAAACCCATAGTGACAAAGAGAAACCCCTAATAAAGTTGACTGGAGATACAGATATTCTAGATAAGGCAACAGATGCCCTAGTCATACACCTAGGAAAAATATCTAACCCAAGTTGAAAACTAGCAACTGGTTCCACATAAATTTTCAGTACAGAACTGTACTTCAGTTTCACAGTTTAGGCACTTAAATAATATAATGTTTTGGGGACATAAAATGGCTGAACACATACAGTATCTCACAAAAGAGAGTACACCCCTCACATTTTTGTAAATATATTATTATAACATTTCATGTGACAACACTAAAAAAATGACACTGCTACAATGTAAACTGGTGTACAGCTTGTATAACAGTGTAAATTTGCTGTCCCCTCAAAGTAACTCAACACACAGGCATTAAGGTGTAATCCGCTGGCTACAAAAGTGAGTACACCCCTAAGTGAAAATGTCCAAATTGTGTCTCAGGCGTGAATGGGGAGCCAGTGTGTTAAATTTGGTGTTATCGCTCTCACACTCCCTCATCCCTCATACTGGTAACTGGAAATTCAACATGGCACCTCATGGCAAATAACTCACTAAGGATGAATTGTTGCTCTACATAAAGATGGCTTTGGCTATAAGAAGATTGCCAAGACCCTGAAACTGAGCTGCAGCATGGTGGCCAAGACCATACAATGGTTAAACAGGACAGGTTCCACTAAGAACAGGCCTCGCCATGGTCGACCGAAGAAGTTGAGTGCACCTGCTCAGCGTCATATCCAGTGGTTGTCTTTGGGAAATAGTGCCTCCAGCATTGCTGCAGAGGTTGAAGGGGTGGGGGGGTCAGCCTGTCAGTGCTTAGACCATATGCCGCACACTGCCTCAAATTGGTCTGCATGGCTGTCGTCCCAGAAGGGAGACTCTTCTAAAGATGATGAACAAGAAAGCCCACAAACAGTTTGCTGAAGACCAACTGACTAAAGACATGGATTACTGGAACCATGTCCTGTGGTCTGATGAGACCAAGATAAATGTATTTAGTTTAGATGGTGTCATGCATGTGTAACAGCAACCAGGTAAGGAGTACAAAGACGGGTGTGTCTTGCTTACAGTCAACCATAGTGGTAGAGTGTCATGGTCTGGACCTGCATGAGTGCTGCCAGCACTGGGGAGCTACACACTCAAAAAAATGATATGTTAGACTAACGTAACTGTGTTATGTCAACAGAATGCACATAACTGGGTTATGTTGCATTTAAGTAACATTATAAGTTTGGTAACACCGTAATGTATATTATTACTTAAATGTAACATAACCCACTTATGTGCATTCTGTTGACATACCAACATATCTTTTTTTTGAGTGCAGCTCATTGAGGGAACAATGAATGTGTTGAGAACGTAATTCAATATAATCATGTTAAAATACATTTTGAACAGTTTAGAATGGTATAACTAGATAAGAGTGTAATGCACCTAGGATTTGAGGCATTTTAGAAGATTCTAAGGCCTGTTCTGTCTGAGTGCAGACAGGGAGACAGTTTCGAGGCCAAACAGTGACTGTGCAGAAAAGGCACTGTGACACTTGTTATTGTAGAGATATGAGCCTGGGTTATTCCCTCCGAGAGGAGGGGTAGCTAAGTCACTATAACAACAGTTTACTGAGAAAGAGAGATGCCATTCCTATTATATTATAACATAAGAATAAGCTTATAGCTTATAGCATGTGACTTATAACTCTATCTATTATATATACGACTGCTTATAACTATGTTATCTATTGTATATTAGACTGTAATATCATTACAGATCTGATACATGTTTAATGCCATTCAGACTAATAGGACATTTTACTGAAAGGACATCAGACACAAATAAGGGTTACTGAGTTACTTGAGAATAATAACTAACAAGGCCATTTGACAAGATGCTAGACCTAAGTTAAGGTGACCTGCTGATCTGCTCATGTGAGACAGTCATGGGTCTGAAGAGATAAAGGTATTCTTCTAGAAGGTATGTGATCAACAAAACTAAGGCTATATAAGCCAACTGTAATTGTTATCCGGGGCTCCTTCCAAGCCCGTCTTCTGATTCCTTGTCGCGAGATGTCCTTGTTTCCAGACGAGATGTTACTTTATTATAATACTCTATTATCAACCTGCTGCCTGACTCCGGAATCATCATTTCAACCAGGGTCCTTTTTAGCTGCAGAATGATCATAGTTATTTACAAATGCCAACATGTACTCTGACATACTGAAGCAGATCACGATCCCCTCCCTTCAGAGACTGGGCCGCAGGGCAGTATTCCAACATGATAACGAGCCCAAACACACCTCCAAGATGACCACTGCCTTGCTAAAGAAGCTGAGGGTAAAGGTAATGGACTGGCCAAGCATGTCTCTAGACCTAAATCCTATCAAGCATCTGTGGGGCATCCTCAAATGGAAGGTGGAAGAGTGCAAGGTCTCTAACATCCACCAGCTCTGTTATGTCATCATGGAGGAGTGGAAGAGGACTCCATTGGCAACCTGTGAAGCTCTGGTGAACTCCATGCCCAAGAGGTTAAGGCAGTGCTGGAAAATAATGGTGGCCACACAAAATATTGACACTTTGGGCCCAATTTGGAAATTTTTACTTTTTACTACATTTTACTACAGCTGATTAGACCTTAATGGCTGTATGTTCAGTTATTTTGAGGGGAGAGCCAATTTACACTGTTATACAAGCTGTACACTCACTACTTTACAGTGTAGCAAAGTGTCACCTGAAGAGTTATAATCAAATATTTATTAAACATGTGAGGGGTGTACGCACTTTTGTGAAATACTGTTTCTGATCATCAGGTCATGCTTTTTGAGGTATTCAGGCATTTGTTTTTTGTGAACTGATAGAGAAGGCAGGAAAATAAAGATTTTCTGAATGATTGGTTTAATGCTATTTCCATAATGTCGAATTGGAAATGATTTATGGAATCATTTAGGCACCATTTTCAGGGATAGCTTTTTAATAGTAGTATAATTACAGGTTGAATATTAATATCACTCTATGAATGCATGATGGATGATCTGGAAATTGACATGGAAGCATGTAAACTGTTCCGTGACTTATTTATGTAAAGTGTACAGTACAGTAAATGTCTGCCAGATGCTATCTTGAATATGCAAAAGTTTGTAATTTGTTTGACTGTTTACATAATTTCAACCTATCAGTTTGTGTGTATGTGACAGCTTGATAAGGTCCCCTTAAAAGAATCAGTGTATATCTAAAGCCAATAACCCACAAATAACAACAATTGAGACTACTGTTGGCATATTCTGATTAATTGCCCTTGCCCCAAACAAATGGGTAATTGATTAATTGTTGCTCCTTTAATTAAAGTGGATCTGCCTTGGTCCCCTGCCGTCTTCTTCTAGTTCCATTAAAACTGTTTGTCTGATTAGAGATGTAACTAATTCAGTGGCGGGGCTTTGAATGTAGCTGCTAAGCCACTGTCTGTCTCCCAGGCCTAGCGAGGCACCCTTAATTACAGAGATTGTTTTGTAACCTCAAATGAAGTAATTAGAGAGAATTCTAAACTGCCTTCTTTGAGGGTGTGGTAAATAAGCTTCACAGATCACAGAAAAAGAAAGTTTGGGGGACCACGCAATTGCTTTGAAAGTCATCAGAGGACATCAGGAGATCCATTAAGGAGCTCAAAAGGGGTTGAATTTGCTATAGTCAAGTCCAGGCAAGTTTATTTCATCCATAGAAATGGAAATTACAATGCTCATACCCGTCTTAATGCCCCTAAAAAGATTGAGCATAAATACAGTTTTAGCTAACTCAACTTCCGTAGGCTATCCTCAGTATTTGCAATCTAGCTAACCTTATAAAATGCCTAAGATAATTATGTAGATAGTAATATTATATCAAATGATTTAACTACTAAATATTGGTGTTACATGAATTGGTGTTAATTTGTTTCTGCAATTTCATTTCTAGTTGGCAGAGCCAGATTTTACCAAGGTTTAAGCATAACAGAGGGTCATTCCTTTGTGTACTGTTTACATGTACAGACCTGTATATACCAGTCCCTTTTATATAGTAATGTTTACTAAAATACAGTACATTGTTCATTTTTCTGAATTCTACTTCATTTTTAGCCGTGATGTAACTGAACATGCAATTACATCTGTTTTTCTGTGACAAACTTCAAACTTGTGTTATGTGACAATTTATTATCTTTCAGCAGGTATACGCAATGTTTTAGTACAGGGGGTTCCCAACATTTCTTGGCGCACTACCCATTTTTGATATCTGAAAATACTTGCATCCCAACCGTAAAAAAATATACATAACCATCAATATTATTACTATAGATAGTGGTGGATGTCCAGGAAAAGTTGGAGAACACAGTCAGACTCGAACCACTGTGACAGTCATGGCATAGTTTGCCCTGCAAAGCAGACAACTTTCATTCTTTAGTGCTTCTATTTAAAGTCCCTGTTTTTTTTTTGGTTACTGGTCATTCATTCTCCTAAGTGATGTGTGTGTTGGGTATTGTTTTGTATGTTCTATGTCAGCAGAAGATATGTATACGTTTTGATTCATCGTAGTCATTTTGATTTGAAAGTTGTTTGAATTATTGAATCATACTACACCTGGAGTAGCTCTATATATTAGTCAAATGATCAATTAATTCCTAAAATAAATAACCTAAATTTTATGTGTAGTTTAACTTTACTTTACCAGGCAAGTTGACTGAGAACATATTCTCTTTTCCAGCAATGGCTTGGGGTGAAATGGGGGGAAGAAAGGGCATGAATGAGCCAGTTGAAAGCTGGGGATGATTAGGTTGCCATGATAGAATAGGAGCCAGACAGGAAACTTGTCCAGGACACCAGATTTAACACCCCTACCATTAGGATAATTGTCATGGCCCTTTAGTGACCACAGAGAGGCCGGACACCCGTTTAACATTCCATCCGAAAGACGGCCCCTGACACAGAGCAGATGTCCTCATCACTGCCCTGGGGCATAGACCAGAGGGAAGAGTGGCCTCTACTGGCCCTCCAACACCACCTCCAGCAGAAATTGGTCTTCCATTCAGGGACTTCCAAACAGACACAACCCCGTTTAGCTTTAGAGGCAAACCCGCAGTGGAATACAGGGCGCTATGCTACTGGTATATTATAGTCAGTAACACTATACTACTATATAATGTAATCAGTAACACACAACAAAACACTCAGTGTATGCAGCCAAAACAGGCATTTCATAATATATTTCATATAGTCTTACAAGGATGCGAAAATACAGGTTTGAAAGCAAATGTTGAATCCCTAACCCTAATCTATCTGTACAATTATTTGCAACTTTTAAATAGGTCTATAAACAAAGTAGCCTTGCTACATACAACAACAAGGGGTAAATATGCTTTTGGCACAACCCCATCAGCTATTGCCAAGCAAGTGAACTGTGCATCATTGGGTTAGTCAGAGAAAACGGAAATCTTTTTTGGACTATAATTTCCTCATATGTACAGTATGAGTCATGTTTCCACACACCTGGGCCTCAGCCAACATTTCCTAAACTATTTCTTTGTTATTTTTACTGTTGTTTTACCAGGTAATGTCATGATGGCAAAAAGGTTAATTCCATCACTGTTACAATTATAGAGTCCAGATATGCATTGGGCAACTGAGATGTGATATTAAGACCAGTGGGAAGAGTGCACCCTACTGGCTCTCCAAAACCACTGTTAGCACCATATGGTCTCCCATCCAGGGACAAATTAGGACTCTGGTTTGCTTCAGGGGCAAATCTGAAACTATGCTGCTATGTAGTAGATGTTTACAAGAACACCTAGAGAAATGAATTGGTGCTTGGTTCATAGAACATGGGTTGCTTGACTTAACTTAATGTAGCAGTTGCTAAGTGTGGCTGTAAGCAGTGCAGTGTCTGTTTTTAAGTCTACCATTGTGTCTCGAACATTTTAACAAGTTAAGCTACAACACATTATGAATTCATTCTTGAAAGAGAAGTCTATGAACATATTCTGTGTTAGCAATATAATCGCCAAATTCTTAAGAAAAATTTGAAGAATGAAATAAAATATGTTCTGATCAAGTCAATGGAATTTAGTAATAGGAAGTTGGGTTTTAGTGTTTTCATTTCTAATTTTTCTAACCCATACAATTTAAAAAAAATTATAATTCACCTTCTTATGTGAATATTGTACTTAGTTTAGTGTGGCTTGAAAAACCTGGATGATGTTTGGTTCAATCTTTCAATTGGAGACAATATCAGTCTAATGGAAATTAGCAAGGTTTGTGTGCATGCACATATAGCAGGCACCGCTGCACACAAATCGACACACCCAAAGCACCATTATGTAATTTTAACAGCCAATATGCATTGTCAGCACAGCAAATTACTGTGTCTTAATTCTGTTGTTAGAGAATTAAATGGACATGGAGTTGCATGCATCTGTTCCTGCTACAGTGACCTTTGAATTCACAACAGTATAATCCTCAATCATCTGTGTCCATTAACACCTTGCATTATGTCATATAGAGAGTCTAACTAGAAAAGCAGCCGTTATATCGAAGCAAAAGGTTAATACCTTTAAAATCTGTGGGTAATGGTATGGTGTTCTACACTCTTAAAGTAGAAGAATTATAAACCTCTTGCAAATGTAGCCTAATGCAGAGATTGTATCTGAAAGGATTGTGCATGCTCCCCTAGGCTCTTAAGATTAGCTGCGTTCCACATGCAATGGGCCACCTTGCTTCTCTTGTCACAAACATGTTTGTGTGAACTAAAATCTGCTTCACTTGTGCCTCAGCCATTGGACAGGCCTATAATTTCCTTTCACTTGCCCTCTGTAATGTATTATTAGTGTACAGGTTAGATTAAGTGGGCCACTGTAGGTTTATAATGGGCTAATAGAGGTGTTGTAGCAACACATTTTCAGGGCTCCTGGAGATATTGTCGTACACACACATGCATAGTGGTCACGTGTACATACACACACTACAGTGGGTGAAGGATACTAATGATTTATGAGTCAATATTTAGGCCAATATGACTATATTTACACAACTAGCTTGGTGCTGCACAGACAACCACAAGTTGAGATATTGTCAATCTGTCCTACACGTTAAAAAAAATGTATTGCTGCAACATCTAGGCCAATATGATGTTTCGTATGGGGAACCAAATCTGGGCGTACTATGAACAAAGCTATCCATGGACCACATACTTCAGTAAAGTTTTTCAGTATTTCAGAGAGAAAACTACCTTCTAATGACTCTAGTCTTGTAGGTGTGAGCACATTGAAATAAAAATTGCTTTGGGAACCTACTTTGGGATCCTGAAGTGTGTGTGTGGGCGGAGGGTTGTCTGTGACTGTGTCTGTGTCCAATGTCACGCTGGCTGCCCTCCCTGTTTGCTACAACACTGGTATATTCCCACCCATTATAAACCTACAAAGGCCCACTAGATTACGCTAATCTGCAGGATAATGAAACATTACAGCAGCCAAGTGAAAGTAGGCTAAATCATAACCCTATCACATGGCTGCAGAAGCAGGGATTTCATGTGGTTGTGGCTGGCGACACTTCGCTCATGTAAAGCAGCTAATCTTAAGTGCTTTTTGAGAATATTTATAATGGATTCTACCTGAAATCACAAGACCAGTAAGCAGTGAATAAAAAAAGAAAAAACAAC
This sequence comes from Umbra pygmaea, assembly GCA_016801145.1. Taxonomy (NCBI): domain Eukaryota; kingdom Metazoa; phylum Chordata; class Actinopteri; order Esociformes; family Umbridae; genus Umbra; species Umbra pygmaea. The sequence goes on along the minus strand of JACXGM010018575.1, from coordinate 3,571 downwards.
AATCACATTCAACACGTTCACCTTTAAGATTTGTTGAGCTTAATTTAATTCCTTCTACAACTGTTTCCATTTCATTATATTGGTTTGGTTTTATCAACTCAGTATGTCATTGATCATTAGCACCTGTTCATTATCTTTGTTTTGATATTCATTGGCCTATTTAAATACAAGGTTATCATGATTTTATCTGAAAAGTGGTCTATTAGATCATATGTTACTTTATTTAACAAAATATTAATAATTATATTACAACATTGAAATTCTTGGCAAATTCATGTTTAGAAATCTTAAAATTGCATAATAAAAAACCTTAATGACATTTCTATTAAAAAAATCTTGAGTGCCTCTGGGCTATGGTAAAGGGGCCAGGGGTTTGATCCTGGCCACCACAATTTGGTACAGGGGAAATGGAAGTAAAAATGTTGGAATAACGTACCATGCTCTATATAAGCAGAACTGTGTGTACACTAGTTAAACTTCAAGATACTTGAAATGGCAGACTTACAGTTCTTATGAGCATTCATTAATAAAAATCTATTTTAAATATTATGATACAATTGATTTTGTATGCTACCCTTTCAAGCAAAGCATAGTGTCCCTGTAACTCAATGCACTGCTTTTAAAGTGGGAAAAAAAAAAACAAATTCTGCCAAAACAATTTTTTTTAATGTGTTCGTTGTCGTTCACTACAAAAGAATAGAACTGTTTTTTTATGATTTTATTCACAGAACAGTAGGAAGCAGTGACTAGACTTGTGTTACAGAATCGGTAGCTTAGACTGCTACACCAAAATCTGGGATATGAAATATTTTTAACAGTTCGACACCCCTAATATGTACTTTCCTTTTTTTAATTTAATTCCTTTTGTATGTGAAATGTGTGATGACAAAAATGTTAAATGTTAATATAAAAACAGGCATACGTTCCTTGAGATTCTTTGAAGTGTATTATTATTATTAAGTGGTAGGTTATAGCCACTTATACTAATCCAGTCTGCACTAAAGTATCGCAAACTGTTTAATCATAATCCCTAGTAAGGTTATATGAGAAGTAGATGAGACCAGGCTTTACACACCAAAGCAAGACTATAGCAACATAACCAGCCTATAGCTTCTCTAAAGCCATCCTACCATAGACCATAGAGCTCAACCCTCTCATGGCTGCCGTTTAGATGATATCTTTAACTTGAGTAATTAACAAACTAGTCAATGCTAAGAGTGATAAATTGCATATTGATTGAATGATCCTTGATGTGGATTTTTAAAGCATCGTGGCTGGTAATTGTCAGATGCACTTGGTACCTCTGTATGTAATTACACACCAGCTTGCACCTCCAGACTGACTGCTATTAGCAGCTCACTTGATATTGCTTTTCATAACTGGCATTTGCTTTGAATAGGTTGGCTCTTCAACTTTTGATTGACATATACATCTCTAAAAAGCATAACAACTGAGCTATATTATATTCCGCACCAAAAAAGTAAAATCATTTTACACTTATACATAGCAAAATGATATGTTGATTAAAAGTAATGATAATAATAATTGGATTATAGTATTGGACTGACATGTTTAATTTAAACCACATGTTTGCAACAGGATTTTAAAACATTCTATCAAATGTTTTATTAAACGATTGTAAAATTTGACCAATGTTTGGGGATTATTGGTCTGCTGGAATATCATTTGCAGACAAGAGTCAGTCTCTTCAATATAATTTGTTTGTTTTGCCTCAAGGTTCAATTCTCGGGCCAACTCTATTTTCTGTATATATCATTGATGTTGCTCTTGCAGCAGGTGACTCTATGATCCATCTCTAGGCAGACAACACCATTCTTTATACATCTGGCTTGATGTTGGACACTGTGTTAAAAGAACTTCAAGAAAGCTTTAAAGCATCTAAGTTCATATATTTAGAACCTTCTTGAAGCTTTGTTTCAACCTTCTCTGAATCCATTGTACTAAATTTGCACTTGAAAACAGTATTTAATGTTATGGTAATAATTGAAACTTTATAATTTGAAAACTTTATACTAGTCACACCCTGATATCGAATATAGTACTTTTGCTCGACAATTAGAAATAACATTGGTTTTAGGTTTTCAATGTAGACTGTAGAATGTCGCACACCGAAATGTATTTTAAAACTGTAAAAGGCAGTTTAGATGGGACAATGAAAACTATTCTTTCTAAAAACTCCAGCCGAAGTGGAGATTTTGAAAAACTGTGTTTGCACGTTTGCATGTAAACTGAGAGAAACTTAGGCAGCCGACGTCACTGTATGCGCCAAAATTGTGACTTACGTTTAAATTTTCATTTGGTAAATTTTGGGAATCTGATTGGCTAACGTGGGCTTCAGCCTTTCGTTACACTGCCACCTACACTTTTGGCATGCTCTTGACGGCATATACACAGGTTCTTGTAAATGATAACTTTTCTGAAAACGGACAGGTGTGCACAATGTTATTTTTGAAAATGGAGAGCGTGAAATGTTTGATTATGAAAATAGCCAGCCACGTGTAAACGTAGCGTTTGACTCTCCTCTGAAGTTTGGCAACATGGGGCCTCAAAACAACTCTGAAATGACCTGAAAACAAAGATTGTTCAACATTATGGTTTAGGGGAAGGCTACAAAAAGCAATCACAGAGATTTAAGCTGTCAGTGTCCACTGTGAGGAACATAGTGAGGAAATGAAAGACCACAGCCACAGTTCTTGTTAAGGCCAGAAGTGGCAGGCCAAATAAAATATCAGAGAGGCAAAGGATGGTGAAAACAGCAAAAAAACAGCCCACAGACCACCTTCGAAGACCTACAAGATCATCTTGTTGCAGATGGTGTCACTGTGCATCGTTCAATCATTCAGCACATTTTGCACAAGGAGAAGCTGTATGGGAGAGTGATGCGGAAGAAGCCTTTCTGCACACACACCACAAACAGAGTTGCTTGAGGTATGCAAACGCATATTTTGACAAGCCAGCTTCATTTTGGATAAAGGTGCTGTGGACTGATGAAACAAAAATGTTGTTTTTTGGTCATAACAAGGGGCGTTATGCATGGCGGCAAAAGAACACAGCTTTCCAAGACAAACACTTGCTACTCCTGCTGTGGGGCTGTGTGCCCAGTGCCGGTATTGGGAATCTTTTCAAAGTTGAGGGTCAGATTCCACTCAATATCAGCAGATACTTGAGAATAATATAGAGGAATCAGTCACAAAGTTGAAGTTATGCTGGGGCTGGATATTTCAACAAGACAACGACCCAAAAACACTGCTCAAAATCTACTATGGCATTTATGCAGAGGAACAAGTACAATTGCTGTTTGAATGGGAGTGATTGGGGCACTAATATGATAGCATCAAAATCACTATTTTTAAAACACAGAGGGCCTGATTTACTAACACCAGCGCAGTTTGCACTGCGTCTGTTTATGCGAGTTCGGTAATTGCGCACGCTATGCTTCCACATTTAGCGTGGTATTTATCAAACCCGATACCCATTACGCAATCAGCGCATACTCCGCCCTCCATTAGCGCGCCTCTAAAAGCGCAAACAATGGCCCCGTATGTATCTA